>CAWUFW010009243.1:0-232500 GCA_963921515.1 Calotriton arnoldi | reverse complement strand
ATATTAATGGGGGTTGAACATCAGAGAGGACTAAACGCAGATGCTGAACTCCATGTTCACCTTTGATTGGTCACAGAAACATGTGCTTTTTCTGAAATTTATCATCGTTTTAAACAAGCCAATTTGAAAAAATTAAAAAATTCTATTTACAAATCAATTTAAAAATCTATTTAACTAATCTATTTAAAATGTATTTAAAATTCAAAATTTGGGTTTTAAGTCGATTTTTGATTTATTTTGGATGTTGGTTTACACTATTTCAAGTCAAGATGGATGGATATCTAACAGAACTGAGCATTTAAAAATGAGAAAAGGAAGAAATGGGAGTGGAAAATCTTTCTGATTTTGTGCATAAAGAAATGTGTAGAAAGAGTACCATATATAGATCTTTCTAGAATAATGATGTGGAGTGGTGACATTTATGAATTTTACAGAAATAAGGAGAAAGTATATTGTACATAGATCCTTGCTACAACCTTTGAGAAAACATGATCTCCTCTTGATCTACATCAACTATATGCATTTGCATTTTTTTTTTTTATAATAATTTTTTTTTTTTCCCCTTTTTAAACACATACAGCTTAAACATAAATCAATATTGCTGCTAAATCATCAAGAACTTAAGATATTGACAGTCCTACAAAAATACAAAAGAGTAGAGAGAGCAGTACAACAAATAATATAACAATCAATGGTTATACCATTTGACTAAATAACCAGGGTTGTCAAACTTATATATCTCTATATACATATCATAGATATTTAATACATTATTGTCTTGTTACATTTCATTTCATTAAGAGCAAATAAACCAATCCAAAACTTTGAGATATAGAAAACTGCAAAAGGATACATATATCACTCTCAGTACTTTAATCAACTAGGTCTGCAATGGGGGCCCAGATTCGCTGTCCCAGCGCTTTCTTCCTTCGTCCTCTCAATTTATATATTGATGACTCAATGTTATATATAGCAAATAATTTTGCACGCCAGTTATAGAAGGTTGGAGGATCGGTACTGATCCATTGGGACGTAATACACAAACGGGCAATTGCCATAGCTATAAAAACAAAGCCTGTCTCAGATTTTACCCTGCTATCTGTATCAGTATTATTCCCTACTCCCAAGATAAGGAGAGTCGGTGTCACAGAGACTGATATCCCCAGAATCGTAGCTAAGAATGTTTCTATGTCATGTATAAAAGTGGCTAATTTTGGACAGGAATAAAACATGTGGACAGTGTCCGCTGCCTGGAGATCACATCTGTTACATTTCCCTCCTCTCAATCCCTTCCATTTGATGATCTTTGCAGGGGTATAATACAAGTCGAAGACTGACATGAAATGTTGGCTCTTAAGGCTCCCAGTAATTAAAATCTGACTAGCCAACATGAGGGAGTCCTCCATATCTATTGCTCCCTCCCCAAGCTTTCTTGCCCATTTATCAGAATATACACCCAGATCATCGGGAAAGGAATCAAGCAGGATATGATAGATCTTTCCTAACCTGGATTTCTTTTGCACAGCTTCCACCAGAGGTATTTTCCCGAAATTTGATACCGTTCTACGCCTGTTTTCCCCCCAAAAACTCCCTATCTGTAAATATTTAAAAAAATGGCCCCTAAGGAGACCATATTTTTCCTGTAATTTTTCAAATATTAACAGTTGCCCATCTTTATAAAGGTCCCCCAGCTGACAGATACCTTTACTAGCCCATTCAAAGGTGACTTGGTCCCGAAATATTGGTGGGAGTAATCCTGTAGCTGCAAATGGAGTATATACATTTAGATTGGAAATCTTAAACTTCCTCCGAATCTGTTTCCACACCTTATATGCTGCTTTCACGATTTTAAATCTGGTCTTTTTATAGTAGCTAGGCTCTAGAATCGACACTAAGCAACCATTCACTTGGCTCCCCAGCCCAAACTCATATATGGACGGGCTAGTCTCTATAGATAAAACAGCCTTGGTTCCAACTAGAAGGACACCCATATGTTGTAGAATAGCAGCCCAATAATACAGCAGGAAGCTAGGGATAGCCAGACCCCCCCGTTGTTTTGGAAGCATCATCCATTTAGCCGCTCTTCTGGACCGGCGATAGCCCCATAGAAACCTAGAACAAACCCTCTCTAACTTTATAAAACAAGAAGAGGGAAATTCAAGAGGAATGGTCCTAAAAAGATACAGAAATTTAGGTAAGATTGACATCTTAATGACATTGCTTCTCCCATAAAGGGAAATATGTAAATGGTCCAATCTCTCTAATTTCTTATTAGTACTTTCAATTATTGGGCTAATATTTAAATCAGGTATTCTATCAACCGTGGCTGTAATTATAATACCCAAATAGGTGGCTGTTGAAACAACTGGAAAATCCGGGGGCAGATTATACCTGAACTAATAATTTGAGTCTTGTCCACATTTAGCTTATATCCTGACAAAGCGCCGAACTGGGCTGCAAGATTTTTTACCACAGGAAAGGCAGAGACAACATCACTCGTAAGGACCGCAATGTCGTCTGCGTATGCCAGTGCTCTGTACTCGATCTCCCCAATCCTAACCGCTTTAATATGGGTGCATAACTCCAATTTTCTCAAAAAAGGATCTATATACAAAGCAAAAAGCAGGGGTGAGCAGGGACACCCCTGCCTCGTACCTCTGCTAATAGTAAGTGGCTTAGACTCCTGCCCTGCAATCCGAATTACCGCCTCTGGAAATAAATACATTGCCTTAATTGCTTGTACGAAGCCACTACCTATCCCCTTCCAGCATAGGACAGACCACAGGAACCGCCAGGAGACCCTATCGAACGCTTTCTCGGCATCCAAGAGGAGAACCCCCAGCGGTGACCCCGTGGCCTGTGCCCAGTCCAGAAGGGCAATCACCCGGCGGACATGGTCCGCCGTGTCCCTTCCTGGAATAAACCCATGTTGATGTAACGATACCAGAGGGGTAATGACATTTCCCAGTCTTACTGCTAAAAGTTTCGAATAGATTTTACTATCACAGTTAATCAAAGTGATAGGCCTATAGGAGGCTGGGTCTAATTCTGGCTTGTTTTTTTTTCTAAAGACAATGATTGTTGTCTTACGCCAGGAGTCTGGAATAAGATCTTTTTCCCGTGCCTGTTCAAATAAAAGTATAAGATTTTGTTTAAGTACTTGTCGAAATGTTCTATAAAATTCCAGAGGAATACCGTCTGGACCAGTAGCTTTTCCCATGGCTAAAGATGTAATTGCCAGTTCTATTTCTTCCCAAGTGAACCGGGCTTCCAATATCTCATTTTGCTCCTGCGTGACTTTCAATGTTTCCATGCCATTAAAAAAACCTTCCTGGGGATCTGTCTCTGTCATGTCAGGTCCCTCAGTATATAGTTGACTATAGAACTTCCGAAAAACGTTAAGAATTCCTGCCGGAGAGTCCTGAACCTGCCCTGTATGATCCTCGATTTTACAGATACGGTTGGCTATCTCACGCTGGTATAGTCGTTTAGCTAAAACCCTACCAGTATTTTCTCCCAGTTCGTATGATTCGACCCTCTGCTGTTTATACTTAGCTGCCACCTCCGTACCAAAATGACGATGTATTTTAGATTTTATAATAGCAATATGCTGGTGGCATTCCTCTGTACTTGTACCCCTCTGAATTCTACTCATTAATTCATACTCTGCTATCTTTAATTGTTCTACCAAATTCTTAATTTCCTTCTGTAGATTTTTTTGACGAGTTATAGAAAAGCTCAGAGTTTCCCCACGAACAGCTGCTTTGAAAGCGTCCCACACAATACCAACTGAGGCTGTATTATGATTAAATGAAAAAAATTCTTCTATCCATTTAGCCATATGGGTACAGTATGTTTGGTCAAGTAGAAGTTTCCTTTCAAAAGTCCAAGGCCGCTGGATTCTTGGCATACCACTTAAAGGAATTTCAATCGTTAAAGGATTATGATCTGATATAGTTCTTGGAAAAACCTCAATCTGACTTATCTCTGCCAATTGTTTAGACAAAAAAAAATAATCTAGCCGAACTAGCTTGTTGTGGGGAGCTGAATAAAACGTAAACCCAGGATCAGGTGATCTGAGTTTATGCCAGCAATCTAGTAGTCCAACCTCCTTCATCATTCCTTGAAGTGCTTTAAAAACTCTGACTTTCCTGCCTTGATATGGAAAAGTGTCATATATATTGAATTTGCTATCTAAATGGATATTAAAATCACCACAACATATCAAGGGGTGCGGCCATAAAGCGAGCTCGACGCTTAAAAAGTTTAAGGTATCCGGGTCATCTAAATTAGATCCATAAATTGAACACAGTGTCATAGAAACATTTTCTACCATAATTTCAACAATGGCCCACCGACCCAAATTATCTGCTTTAGCTCGTTTACATAAACCCACCCCTTGTCGAGCTAAAATAGCCACCCCCTAATTGTAGTCCCCTGCCGGGTACATAACAACACTTCCATCCCAAGATCCCTCATCCAACCCCGCTTACCCGACGGTATATGGGTCTCCTGAATACATAGCACATCGATCTGCATAAACCGAATCTGTTTTGCTAACATACCCCGCTTTTTCCTATCATTGAGACCACATATATTAAAAGAGCAGATCCGCAAGTTACCCATCATCCTTGTAGTTTATAGCGACCAAATCACCCTTTGCACAGAGACACAAATTATTGAGCACGATAGTAGAACATGCTTCGTATTTCCATATAGCAGCAAAATAGCACCAGAAAAAAAAAGGGAAAAAAGAAGAAAATACCCCCACCCTTCCCCCTCCCCAACCCCCCCACACCCTTAACCCCGATCCTCCCTCCCCCCTCCACCAGAGCCCCTCCCTTCCACCCATCTCATGAGGCGTAAGGACCACCAGTCCTCTGTGATGGAGAGCTGACTTCTCTCCCCTCTCTCCTGAATTCTCGCCCCCCCACCACAAAAAAAGTAAGAAGAAAAAAAAAAATCTCCTCCGTTACAATAAATCGAATGTGGCAAAAGACTTCCATTAACCAATATAGGCCTGACCCAGAATAAGTCTAGATTGCAATAAATCAAAAATAGACCTCCTGCCTATCCTACAATGTATGTAAAAATTCCTTTGCTACAGCTTCGGACAAAAAGAATTTCGCCTCCCCTTAACCACTACTTTCAGCTTAGCAGGGTTCAAAAGAAACACCTGAGCCCCTTTTTCCTGGAATCGTGGGATTAATTGACGAAACTGCCATCTTTTCTCAACTGTTGCTGGGCAATAATCAGGTCTCACAAAAAAATCACATCCTTTCCCTGCCCTTTTCCTATCTGGTCTTGCTAGATCATACAACGCCTCTCTAGCCAAAAAGTTGTTAAGACAGATAAGAATAGCACGGGGCTTTTCAGCTGTTAATCCAGTCTTTTTATGTTGATTGAACGGAAACCGGTGGGCTCTTTGAATCTCGATTTTCCAGTCCCATTGCTTCAATTCAGGAAATGCCACGGTAAAGAGTTCTACAACAAATTGACGAGTATCCGTGCCTTCTTTGCCTTCTGGGATACCCAGTACCCGGAGATTGTTTCTCCTTGAGCGATTCTCCAAGTCGGTCAGTTTCCATAATGTATCCGCTTTCTGGGTTACTAAAGAATGAGTAATGGCCTTCTGCGTAGTTAATTCATCCTCCAAAAAAGAAATTCTAGTCTCGGCCTCTCCGATTCTGGCAGCAGAGTCAGAGCAGGTCTTAGCAACTCTACGTATTGAATTTTGTAATTTCCGGTATGCACCTTGGGTACGTACACTTTCCGCACGAGTCTCCTCCCTGTGGGCAAGGATACTCTGGTAGATAGTGGAGAGAGTTATTTCACTAGAGATGGCTTGTTCTGAGCTTGAGCCTCCTAAATCTACCATTCCATGACTTATGCCATTTCCGCCCAATTGAGAGGAAAAAGAATAGTCCCAGACCATTGAACCAGCTAAGTCAGAAGCCTTATCTAGAATCGGGGCATCATGTTCTCTTTTCCGGACGGTTGCAGAAATATGGGGCGAGTTCTCCCCCAACTCTCCCTCATCCAAGTGGATACTGCTTGTATCACTCTCCTCCTCAACGCAGTCTCTCCCAAGGCTTTCGTCCCCTGAAGAGACAGAAGGATCGGACATAGAATAGAATTTATCCCCTGAGTCCCCCTCCTTCACAGAACCCATAGCACAGACTTCTTCAGCTTCTTCAACTTGGTGGTCAGAAAAAGGTTTCTTTGTTGTTAAATCTGGACTTAATCCATTTAGCACACTCCCCTGGCCGCCGCTTGAGGGGACTACATTACCCATAAGGCATTGTTCCTGTATTTTAGTTCTTGTCCCAACAGTTTCTGACTCATTGATCACGACCAGACCGTCATGACTTGTTTCGGATCTAGTAGATTTAAATTCCTCGAGTGCTCCACCCTGCCCCGTTGCCCCCTCAGAGTTATCGACAATTACATTATTAAGTTCTATCCCATCAGAGATCGAAATACCTTGGGTCAGCGTTTCCTCTGATGCCTCCAGTGTTTCTGCCGGTAGAGCAGGGGGCGTTGCTTGTTTTGCTAAAAGTTTCTCCCCAGAGAGCGAGTCTTCAATGTTCTTGTTTTTCTGATTATGTGCTTTAAACATTGAGGAGACTGTTTGTCGTGCGCGTACAGAAGTACTTCTTCCGCCAGCCCGATCTGTTGTTCCACCCGTTCCCGGCCGGCCAGCTGTTGTCCCTGTGACCGACCGGGTTGTCTCAGCATCCAGATCTACTTTTCCAGGGCTTCCCGCTCCCGCCGGGGCGCCTCGGGTCTTCGATCCTCTTCCCGTGTTTTTGGGTGCCATCGGAGCCGTCGGAGCCGTCGCACAGCGCTGAGTCATAGCCACAGCTGCACAGAAAAGCGGACTGGCGGAAATCAGCCGAAAAGGTGCTGGGAATTCAAGACGCCACAGCCACGAGCGCCAAATCATGCCAGAGGGTATTGATTCTTTCCCTTCTATTGTCACATTACTTCAGACCACACACATAGAGGGGGGAGCGTTGGTCAGGAGAGCATCGAGAGTCAGCTTCACTCGGCCAGCAAGGTGGCCGCCATCTTGCCCCCAAAGTCTGCATTTGCATTTTAAATGCATTTGCACTTTAAAGAAATTTGTGGGAGCACTTGCACTTTATAGCAAGTGGAGAGAGATGTATTGCTGGTTTGGATACGGAATAATGAAATTTAGAATGCCCCTGTACTTGAAAAAGTGCACAACATCACTTATGGTTGTGTTATGTACTGTAATGCATTTGCACTTTGAGGATTTTATTGAGAAATTTGCCCTTACTTCTTGAGAAGGAGGATATTATTATATACAGGACTAATCTAATGAAATAGTGACATATATTCAGATTTGACAGATGAAATTGATGTGATGCACTTTTAATAATGTTTAGTTGCTTTTCATTCCATATATGACAAATTAAGGTACACAAAATGGGTGAATGGATAGATTAAAAATGATCACAAACATATATATGCCTTGTAAATGTACATTCTGTACATCTTAACTCAATGTGACAGAACAGTGTAATTCTGTAATGTTTACATCAGTATATCTAGGCAGGAAGACTGCATACTGCATTGTGATTAAGGCACTGGCACTGTCAAAAAAGAAGCTCCCCTTATAGAAACAAAGACAAAATTAAAACAAAAAGAAGTCCCCCTTTCTCTTGGCACTTTCTATTTTACACTTGCACTTTTTTTTAAGTTGCACTTTATAGAATGTGAGTGAAAATGTAGTTTTGACCAGAAAAGTGGGAACAAACAAATTGATGTTTTTTTGATGAATTTGTTGTCAGGATTTACCTAGTGTAATGTGACATTGAAGGTACTTTAGCATTAGTGGTAAACAAGGGAAAATATATAAGGAAATACAGAAAAGCCATCAAGAAGGTACTTTACCGTTATTAAAACAAGAAAAGGGAAATTCTAAAAATCTAAAATTGATGGTAAGAACCTAGGTAAAAAATAGGTTTAGAAAGAAAAAAAGCTCTCAATTCTTAAAAATTCCCTCCATAAAAAATGATTGTATTAAATGTACCTCATGCTTGGATTACGATAAGAAACAAGAAATGGATATTGAAACGTTGTCATTTACAACATGTGAAAGGAAAAGAAAATAACATGAGATAAATGTTCCAGTTAGATATTGTGTTTTTATTGGTGGAAGGAAAAGTTTGTTCCTTTAAATTGACACTCTACACCTTGGAACTCTATGACCCTGTGGTAGACTAACGCCGAAACGTGTAGGTCAACTGTTTATTTGTTGCACCATATGAAATGAATTGAAAAAATAAAGAAGATTGCTGGAGACTTAGCACTCTGTGCCACCTGCTTCTGTCCCACTTGAGACTAACCCCGGGCAGAGACCTCCGCTCCGCCCGCGGAATGTGAGGAGATTTGCCTTCTCCACGTTCCGCGGAGAATGCAGAGAAGGCAAATCTCTGCACACTCTGCGGCGGAGTGGAGTTGGCCTGCCCCCGCCTCCACCCCCGCTATTAACAATTATTTATAAATGACATAAAAGTAAAGAAAAACAACTTACCTGGACTGCGGCGTCCCCGGGCTGCCCTCCTCCTCTTCCTCGCCGTCTCTGCAAAAACTGCTCTTGTGCTTGCGCCCGCACATGCGCATTTCTCGGGGGTGGCGTAGCAGAGTTTGTTCTCAACTCCGTGGCCCTCCGCATAGCTCCGCTATGCCCACTACACCCAGGGTTACGTTACCCCTATTACTGTGGTTCTCTATCTGGTCCAAACCAGAAACTGGTTTCACCAAATCAGTCATTTCAGACTGTCTTATTCTGGACCATGTTTTAAATATCCCCTGGCACTCTTACACTGGTGTGTCTTTTAGTAGTTTATTTAATATTTCTGTTCATCAAGATCCTCTTAAACCTTTGACCCTTGATAAAAGTTCTATCAAGACATCCTTTCTTATTTATAGGTAGGATCGTAGAATGTGTGCTGAGTTAAGGAAGTTGACTATTTTCCATTACATGTCATCTGCCCTACAGGTTGCTTGTCAATATTACTTATCCTGTGTGACTAATATTCAGCATTGTGCTGTACTGTCGTGTTTTTGTGCTGGCACAGCATATCATTTAGTTTCATTCCCGGTAATGAAGGTATGCCCTACGGATATGATGCCTTGTCCTTCTGATGGCCGCACTAAGCAAAGCACTGAGCACTTTATGTTTTTCTGTGGTTTCTATGCACATTGGAGTAGATACCATTTTAAACCAATCTTCCTGGCACAGAAAATTAGAGACTATAAGTCTGTGCTAAGCTACCTATTTGCACTTGACAATCCATTTCTGTGTTTAAAATCTGCACTTTTTATTACGAAGGCATTACAACTCAGGAAATGGATGGTCTGAGATGAAATTGTTTTAACTAACGTTTTAACTTACTTTTGCATTCTCATGTCTGTATATTTTTAATTCATGATCTTACATTTCTACTTTTATGGCTGTTTTTTTAATCTGTCGAATGAAGGTATTAATTGAATCAAATCGAATGTGTACAGTAAATAAAATATTGAAAATATAAAACCCAGCAGGAAAAACAATGGATTTCAGAAGGGTTAACTTTACTATTCCCACACCAGACAGTGCAATAGTAGGGAAAGTGTTGGACTTCGGAGGGGTAAAATGTACTATTCCTACTCCAGTCTGTGCAACAATAGGGAAAGCGTTGGACTACGGAAGGGCAAAATTTACTATTCCATTTTAATTGGGCAGCTGCCCTTGTGTCCTTGTGCCCTGTTTGTCTTTGTGAAAAGGATGCAGAGAGAGCTTTTAGTTGCAATGGTCCTCAGTGGCCTGCAACATGTACTATGCCAGAGAGGACCAGGACTGCTCAGGACTGCAACTGCAAAAAAGGCACAGAGATATCTTTGGGGTACCTTGGTTCTCCATGGCTTGTTGCACACTGCAGACCAGTTGGCAGCTGCTCCCATGTTGTCTTTGTAACTATGCAGACGGAAACATCACTGCTTTGAGCTAACTCATGCTGTAGTTTTCTTATTTAAATACCCTCTAACCCTTGAGCAAGGTTAGGGAGAGAGTGCAACTGTCACTCCCTTTCCCTTGGGGAAGTAGAGTGTTTCAATAAAATTCCTTTGAACGTATTGATTATGAGGAGTTGGGGCGTAAGGGGCAAATAATACATGGCCACTTAAGTTAGCAGTAGGGGTAATCATGACATTCACACTTGGCCAGTGTAGTTGTTGGGGGAGCAAGAGCTACTAACCCCTTCTAGTAAGCAACGTATGGAGAATTCGCCCTGCACTTGATCATTCCGGGGTGTGGAGGAAACTGGAATGTGGGGCCAAAGTCCCTCTCCCAACACTTGATCAAGACAAGAGGCACTACTTCTCCTCCTGGTCCTTTGGTAAGACCAAACGGTTGACATAGAACTGATGCAGTAGTTACCTGCCACATACTAATACAACATCTCTCCCCTGTCCTTGGACCAGGGGCTGGAGGTTAGAAACCCTTGTTTCGGCCCTGGACTGTGGGCACGGTCGGGGAGTGTAAAGACAGAAGCCCAACCTTGGGTAAGGAAGGCATGTTTGTTTTATGATTAAAGGGGCAAACTCTTCTCCATGTCCACTCAGCAAAATTAGGGTGCTTCCTTTTTAGATTAGCAGGCCCAGGTGGATTTGAACTCCCCTGGTTCTGGTCTCAACAAGGGGGCTATGGTGGTGAAAATGTATTATCTCTCTTCAGTTTCTATGCCAGGCCTGCACATCCTTTGCGGATAATATTTTGCATTGGAAAACCTGTGTGACCAGTCTGCACCAACTTGGCAGGTACATAGATCACCTGCTGAAAACTATGTGCCCCAGGTTCAGTGCCAATTACTCTGAAGGAGAAAGTTATTACTGGTGCCAAAAATTGGATTTACTATTTAAGGAGCTGTCAACCATTACTACAGGCAACTGAATCTCTATATTAGCTATATTAAATCTACCTAGAATAACGGTAAATTCTCAAAACCATTTATCAGGATTCTTCTTCCGTTCATAATACATGTTTTAAAACGCCATTCAATGAGTGACACTATACATTAGACTCTGGTGATGAGTGTCGCTTTTTCATCTTAGCCTTTTTTAGGTTTCTATTCTGTTATATCGGACTAAGCAAATTTTGAAGCCTCTCAGGGCGAGGTGTTCATACTATCAGAACCTGCTTAACAAAGGGCTCACGTCAGGAATAACACAAAAACAACACATCTATGGTCTACGCAGTATTGCCTTCTTCAACCGTGCTCTCTGGCGACAATAGATCCAATTTTCACAATATTTTATAGCACTATGATCATGTTGGCTGCTCCTCAAAAGACATTTAAGAAGGTAAATTCACATCTCGGAATCACAGAGTTAAGAGTGGGAGACTTAAACCCTAGCAAAATGTTTTAATGAATAAGGAACATTTGCTAATATGTTGACATTTCTGCAATTGTAACTATAGGGTTAGGCATGGGTTTGTGGGCGTTACTCAATGGCCTTACCTGCAAAAGTAGGTGAACACTTATTAGCATGTATGTGTGTAGGTAATCACATGCTTATTGGACCCTGGGAACACACACAAATTTACTACTTTCAATGGCAGGAGTAAAAGCACCCCCAGTAAATCCCCATGCTTAATATAGGTTTAGTGCAAGGGATTTCTTCTAAATGAGGAAAAATACATTCACCATCGTCAAATATGAAGTTATGTATGTAAATTTTCACATGCAGAACTTACACCTGGCAAGAAGTCAGCTTGCATATGATTATTGTTAAAAACTCGGGGCATATTTATGAGCCTTATTCACTCTCGCTTGCACCACGCAATGTGGTGCAAGAGCAACACAACCCACAAATGAGATTTATGAAGCCACACAAGGCCACCTTGTGTGGCCCTAAGGCTTCATAAATCTGGAGTAATGCAACGCAGCACAAATTGCTGTGTTGCGTTACTCTGCCCTGGGAAGGCTTTCCATGGGCGTTGCATGGGTGCACCCACGCAACTCCCATGACTTTTTGACTCATTCCCAGATTTACTAAAGCTGATAAACCTGGGAATACGCCATAAAGATATGCATTCCTGGATGAGGTGTAACGAGGAGAAATAGCTTTATTTCTCCTCGTTAATTCCTCTTTCTATGTGTGCTGCATTTTGCAGCACACATATATTGTAATTGTAATTGCATTTATATTGCGCTTACTACCCCTGACGAGGCGTCGACTCACTTTTTCAGCGAGTAGCCCGCTACTCTGGAACCCATAAAGGATTAGTATTGAATTAGTATAGTGAAATATGAAAGTGATTTGAGTGGTGGATAGGTTAGTCAGTTATTTGGATTCAGAAGGATAGCGGAGGGATGGAAGAGGGAAAAAAGGTTTGCATTTATATAGCGCTTGTTACCCATGATGGGGTGTTGAAGTGCTTTTTTCTTCGAGTAGCACGCTACTCCGGGACCCATGAAGGATTAGTGGGGAATTAGTATAGTGAAATATGAAAGTAATTTGAGTGGTGGATATTAGTCAGTTATTTGGATTGAGAAGGATAGTGGAGGGATAGAAGAGGGAAAAAAGGTTTGCATTTATATAGCGCCTGTTACCCCTAATGGGGTGTTGAAGCACTTTCTTGGCGAGTAGCACGCTACTCCGGAGCCCATAAGGATTAGTGGTGAATTAGTATAGTGAAATATGAAAGTAATTTGACTGGTGGATATTAATCAGTTATTTGGATTGAGAAGGATGGGGGAGGGATAGAAGAGGGAAAAAGGTTTGCATTTATATAGCGCTTGTTACCCTTGATGGGTGTTGAAGCGCTTTTTCGGCGAGTAGCACGCTACTCCGGAACCCATAAAGGATTAGTGGTGAATTAGTATAGTGAAATATGAAAGTCATTTTGAGTGGTGGATATTAGTCAGTTATTTGGATTGAGAAGGATAGCAGAGGGATAGAAGAGAGAAAAGAGGTTTGCATTTATATAGTGCTTGCTTCCCCATATGAGGTGTTGAAGCGCTTTTTTCGGCGAGTAGCACGCTACTCTGGAACCCATTAAGGATTAGTGGCGAATTAGTATAGTGAAATATGAAATTTGAGAAGTGGACATGTTAGTCCGTTATTTTTGATTGAAAAGGATAGTGGAGGGATAGAAGAGTAAAGGATTAAGACTTTTTTTTTTGGGAGGTCATAGCAGTGGGAGGCTTGGGATGAGTAAAAAGGGATGTGGAGGGGAAGAGTCAGAGGGAAGAGGGGAGAGTTTAGAAAGGCTTGTTTTGGGGGATCAGTAGTCAGTATAGTAAAAGAGGTGTCAGATGGTGCAAGGAAGGGTAGAGTAGGGGAGAGTCTAGAAAAGGTTATTTTGGGAATCATAGTAGTGGTATGGGGTTTGAGATGAATGAGAGTGTGGATGTAGAGGATATATTGATAGAGGTATAGGGTGAGAAATAGGGTAATGCATTGGAAAGAGTAATAGAAAGAGGTTTGAGATGAGTCAGAGTGTTGAGGTAGAAGATATATTGAGTGAGGTATAGGGTAAGAAATAGGGTAGTGCATTGGATATGCCAAATTAGAAGAAAGTAATAAATATATAGAGCCATAAGTACATGGAAAGTTTATAGATGCATAAAGGAAGGAAGTATATGTAGATTAAAGATATTGATAGAGGTATAGGGTGAGAAATAGGGTAGTGCATTGAATATGCTTTCTTTTTGTTGAGGAAAGTAATAAATATTTAGATCAAAGTACTTGGAAGTTATATAGATGCACAAAGGAAGTAAGTATAAGTAGATTAAAGATGCATTCGATAAACTCTGGTTTTCAAGTGTTGTACTTTATTTATTTATTTTTTTAAACATAATTATTCTACATGTTTATACAAAGCAATACACATATATAGGTACATATCTATAGTATAAATAAATGCTTATATACAGAGGGATATGCTGTATATTTCTGTTTGCGTATGGTGCTTATGTGAGGAAGAGCCAATTCTTGAGTAGTTTTCTGAAGATAAGGTGGTTGTCGGTGGATCTTATGTTGGGGGGTAAAGAGTTCCATATTTTGGCTGCTTGAACAGAGAAGGATGTGCCACCTACATGGTTTTTTTCTTGTATCTTAGGATTTTGAGGCAAGGTGCCACTCTAGAGCGGAGGTTTCTATGATGAATGTGTTTGGTGATTTTATTCCTGATGAAGAGCGGTCCTATTTCATGTATCGCTTTGTGGGTGATACAAAGCAGCTTGAACGTGGATCTTCTGGTAACCAATGCAGGGCTTTCAAGGCAGGGGAGATGTGGTCTCGCGGTTTGATATGCAAGAGTAGTCTGGCAGCCGAGTTCTGAATCCGTTGTAGTCTTTTCATAGTCGTTAAAGGTGATCAGTGGTAGATGCTATTGGAGTAATCGAGTTTGGACAGAACAAGGGAAATGGTAGCTTGGACCTTGTGTGGAAATCCCAAATGGGGGACGATTCACCGCAGAGTTTTTTTAGTAACAAAGCTTGATCTTGCTAGTTTGTCCACTTGGGCATTCATCGATAGCTTGGAGTCCATTGTCATTCCGAGGTTTCTTACTTCCTTCGATACTTTAGGCAGTGATCCCAGTTCATCAGGCCAGGCGGCAAGCGGGTAATAATGTTTCCAATCGCCACACGTGAGTATTTCTGTTTTGGAAGCATTCAATTTGAGATGGCTCCAAGTCAACTGAAAATTGGTGAGTTTCCAATGTCTTTGGGGCATTCCAGTTGAAGTAGTATTTGCATGTCATCTGCATAGTTATAGCACGTGAGTTGAAATTGATTGATTAGTACCGGTAATGACTTCATGTAGATGTTGAAAAGCATGGGCGAGATGATAGAGCCTTGAGGGACTCCAACTTTTGTGGAGTATGGTTTGGACGAGAAAGGCGGGGTATGGATGACATTAGTTCTGTTTCAAAGGTAGGACGCGATCCAGTCTAAAGCAGTCCCCTCTATTCCGGCTTCGTAGAGTCTTTGTATTAGAGTGTCATGGTCAACTGTGTCAAAGGCAGCCGAGAGGCCCAAGAGGAGTAGCGCAGCAACCCCGTTGCGGTCAACTGTGTTCTTTAGGTCATCCCAGATGGCAAAGAGGGCAGATTCTGTGCCTCTTCCCGGAAGGAATCCTGTTTGGAAGTCTGAAAGTATCTCATTGTCTTCAATGAATTGTGACATCTAGGCGAATGCTGCTCTTTCTATCAGTTTGCCCAGGAAAGGTCCATTTGTAATGAGTCTGTAGTTGTCAGGGTTTAGCGGGTCCAAGTTTGTTTTCTTCAGTAAAGGGAGTATGTATGACTTTTTGAGTTCTTCTGGAAATATTCCGGTAGTTAAGGAATCATTGATGGTTCTTCTTACTGTAGTGGCAGCAGAGGTTGTTAGAAGAATTGTCTTGAAAGTTTGCGGTGGACACGGGTCAGAAGGGCTGCCGGCAGGCCTGCTTGCTTTGACCAGGTCCATAAATTCATCATGTGAAATGTGTTGGAAGGATCGGAGAGGCTGAGTTAGAGTATTCTTGGATTGTTGTTTTGTAAAAGGGTCTGTGCTGGTGCTTTGTCTCTGTTTTAAGTACGAGTTCAACTTGTCTGCTTTGTCCGTGTAATGATTTGCCAATTTGTCTGTGAAATCTTGCGTAACAGGATGAGTTCCTTCTAGGCAATTTGGTTTACGAAATTTATTGAGTTTTTTATAGAACTCTTTATTTGCACATTTAGCATTTTGAATTCTGTCTGAATAGTACATTTTCTTTGCTTTTTTGATAGCTGACTTGTATAATCTGTTAATTTTCTGTAGGTGAAGTTTGTCTTGTTTGTTTTTTGTTTTGAGCCAGGCACGTTGCAGCTTTCTAATTTGTAGTTTTATGTCTTTTATCTCTGTATTTCTCCAAGGTGCTTGTTTTCTTTTGTTCTGTTGTGTGGTTTTGAGTGGTATCAGGATATCAAAAGCTTCCTGTAGCCACTCATATAGTTTTTGAACAGAATGTATTGCTTCCAGATCTGTACTGGATGTTAGTTGTATTTCTAAGTGTTCCAAATTGAGCTTGTCCATGGTCGATAGGTGGATGCACGGAAGGTGGTTTTAGGTGCTCGCTTAGTGTTGTTTTATGTTGGAAAGCAAGCAAATGGTGGTCTGACCATGTGACCGGAGTTATAGTTTGAAAGGTAACTAGTTCGGACATCTAGGATATGTCCAGCTTTGTGTGTGGGTTTGTGGACAATCTGATGCAGGTTCAGTGCGTCTAGGCCAGTGATTATTGTTTTTGGATGGATCATATTGGGTTTGTCAAACCAAATGTTGAGGTTACCCAGAACGCATAGGTTGGAGTGTATTGTTATCAGGTTTGAAACTGTGTCTAGAAGTGCGCCTGGGAATGTTGCCTTGCTAGGTGGAGGTCTGTAAAGGAGCAGGAAGTTACAGGAGGAAGACGGTGTAGGATTGCATCTTGTGAGAAGAGCCTCACAATTCTTTATGGAGATGTCGCCACTTTTATGATATGTAATGTTTGCCTGAATACAACAGCTAGACCACCTCCTTTTTCGCCTATACGATTTTGGGTGATTGATAGCCTAGAGGAATGGCTTCATGCAGGACTGGAGCCATATCATCTCCCAACCATTATTCAGTTATGAATAGTATGTCTGGTTTTGCATCGGTGAGAAGGTCGTAGATGTGATGTTTGTTTTTAGAGAGCGATCGAGCATTTATTAGTAGACAGTTTAGAGAATGTGCTTTGGTGACATTGAGACTTTGTTTTTGTAGAAAAGTGATCAGTATTGTGTGGGTTAGTAGCAGGTGTGTTTTTAGTGCTGGTATTATCTGTATTAGGATAGCAATCGTGTAGCTGTTCTGTAATGTGTTCCTCGTCCAGCAGGCTAAGAAGGCATTTTGATGGGTCTGTGTGCGTAGGTGGTGGAGGCGGTGTTTGAGAGTGAGTTGGTGTGCTGTGTTGTTTTTGTGGTGTAACCTTGTTGTGCAGTAGACATGGAGAAGCAAAGTTATGCTGTGTGGCACGTTGCTTATATTGTTTGCGTATGTTTAGGGTGGAAGGTGTATGAGTCAGTGGCGGTGGTGCAGCATGTGGGTCATGTAATAAGCTTCTAAATTGTCCAATGGATAAGAGGTGGTTGGAAGAGAGTTACTGTGCTGCTGTATGTGTGTTAGGTGTGGTGGAAGAGAGAAAGCTTGGCATTGGAGTTTGTTCATTTGTGTAGTTTGAAAGGTGGGTGTATGATTGTATTTTGTGACTGTAAGTATTATGAGGTGTTGTGCTTGAGAGATTTTGTTGTGCTGATGTGTGTGATATGTTTTGTTTTTGAGGAGTAGTGAAAAGAGGCGCTGATGTATTTGTTTTATCAGATGTATTTGTTTGTATACTATTGTTTGCTGGTGGAATTTGTAAGGAAAAGGGGGTGGTGATGTGTTTGTGAGTAGAGTGTATGTTGTGTGTAGGAGGGGATGAAGGTGATTTAAGACTGTTTGTTTTAGACTTGTTTGCTGCAGGAGTTAAAATGTGTGGTGCTGTGGCATGGAAGTGTTGCGTTGTTGTGTTATTGTGGTAGAAAGAAGAGGGTGTTGGTTGGACAAATGATAGAAGGTTGAATATGGGTTTGTTAATGATAAAAGGGGGTCTGTTAGGAGTAATTAGAGTGGGGAGTGTGTGTCTGGATAGGTTGTAGTTAGGTATGGTATGGATTTTGGTTGTGTTAGTGATGAGTGCATTGTTTAGTGGTATAGGATAGAGTTGTGTACTGTTTGTAGGTGATGGTGGAAATGTGTGGTAGCTGGGATAGAAGGATTGTTTTGGTGCAGGAAAGAGCCCCTTCCTGCACAAAAACAATCCTGCATGAAGTGCACCCTTGCACAATGGTGCATGGGTGCCTGTGTTTGTGCTAGGTAGCCCATTGGGTGCCTGTGCTGGGGAAAGGACAGGAATGCGTTGTATTGTAATAAATACAGCGCATTCCTGCCCTTTCATCTTGCTGTGCTGTGTTACTTTAACATAAATAGACCCCTAGATCTGCTGACATTCCCCTTGATACTTCTGTGACTCTTTGGGATCTGATGGAAAGGTGAAATGCGATCCAAATGTAGGAGTAATCCTATGGAATTTTACTTCAAATTTTAAAAGGTAATGCTTTATGAATGTGGCCCAAAGTGTTTATAATATAAGTTTCCAAGCCAACACCTACGCCCTCTCAAACTTTAGTAGTAATGTCAAGTCCTTTACATGATTTATGTAAAAATTGCAGCTTATGCATAAATGAAAAAGACTAGGTGAGTGGGCGGGTAACTGCACATGTAAGAAATGCATAGGTGGGTGTAGGAGCAAATGAGAGATTGGATGATCAAGGCCCAGATTAACTAAAATCTCATGCAATGCAACACAGCAGCCAAAAATGATGCTCTGCATTGCGTGAGAAGAAGAGAGCAGGAGAGCGCCATATTTTCAGAAATATGGCACTCTCCTCCCCTCTCCCTAGCATTGAAATTTGCTGCTGTCTGCCACGCACACACCTTTACACCATAGTGCAATGCTGTCTGCGTGAGTCTGGCACAGGTTTTGAAGGTGAAGGAAACACTTCCAGTACAAAATATTATGCTTAGACTAACTTCAAACTTTTCCCACGTTGTATGTGTGCTGTACAGGGCAGCACACATACACAGACACAAAAGAAAAGAGAAATAAAAGCATTTCTCAGTGATAGCAACTATTTGAAATGGGCACTGTTTTTGTCGCCAAACCCTGTCTACTTTTCTAGCAAATAGGGTTTTGCGTCAAAAACCTTGGATGGTTCCATGGAAATACCCATGCACCACCCATGGAACACCCCCCTTGGTGCTAAGTAATGCAAACAGCACTATGCATTGTGTTGCATTGCTTTCAAGTGATTTTCCAGCGCAAAACATGTTTTGCGCTGGAAAGTAAATTGGTAAAAAAAGATTTTTCGTCGATTTGTGTCACTTTTGTGACACGGCGCAAAATCTTAGTCAATATACCCTTGTGTGTGTGTGTGTATGCGTGTGTGTATGTGCACATGTGTGTGTGTGAAAGTCTCTGAGAGAGACTGTGAATATTTGCGTCTCTGATGGGTAGAAGGTTAGGGGCTACATCTGAGAGGCATTGAGTAAATGTATACATTGGTGAGTTTGTATGTTGTAAAAGGGGTGATTGATGGCTAACAGTGTCTTGGAATGCTATAGGAAAATGAGTGAGTGAGTGAGTGAGAGAGTGAGTAAGAGAGTGAGTGAGTGAGTAAGTGAGCGGGTAAGCTGTTTGATTGGTCAGCGAGTGAAATAAAAGATGCATAGATAAACTGATGAAAGGGAGAAGGCAGCCGTACGTGACTGGGTGATTGCATGGCTCGGAGATTGAGGGATTAAGCACGATTTCAATACATGTGAAGAACGCGATCATTGTTATTAACAAGGAACTCTCAGTGGAAATCTTGACAGCTCCTAAGACCATTTTCTTCCCTGTATGGATGATGCAGAAAATGTCTTCTCTCCAGGAATACCAATGTGGACCTTGTACTCTCTTTAATGGTTTACATCAGTGGGCTACTATAAGCTTAACCAATGTATTTGTTTCATTGCTTTCAGTCAGTGCAAAAAAAACACTCTTTTTAACTGATGGCCTTTCGTCACATACATCCTGTTTATCCAGAAATGTAACTTCTGCGCTGCGTGCCTGTTGCGTCAATGTGTAGGTAATATGATTGCATGTGCTAGGTTCTCCATGGCCATGGCCTACCTCTTTTAAGGTTCAAAAGCTCCCACTGTGTTCCAAAAAAGATGTCATAGGTATTGCAGTGCACCAGTCCCCTATTTATAAAACACCTGTAAAGTATAAATTGGAGGTAAATCCTTCTGGAACCTACCACTCCTCACATTGAATGCCTTACCTCCTTCTCATTGTGACATAAAATGTAATAAAAAATGCTTCGAAATAATTTTAAACCAGCTGTTTCATCTTCATTTATAGCACTCTCTTATTCATGATAATTACTGGAGACCACAAATACCCACAATGGGCCTGTGGGTGTCCTAGTCTCAACAAATATGCTGAGACTCCACTCTGCATATGTTCAACTCAGATGAACCAAAAGTATTTTGGGTGTTGATCTATAGAGCACAAATTTGCTCTGTTGCATGTAGGGGTGCATTATAATCATGAGTAGTCCGCACCGGCATATAAACTTTATCATGTTAACATTTGGGCCATTAGATCGTGTATTGTAATAATGTGCAAGGTGAAGTGATAGACATATTTTTGTATAACCTGGAGAATTCAATAGTGCAATTACGTATGATTAGATGCAAATCTCAATGTGTAGAATTGTACATGTGATCAATGAACGATTATAATTCGTATGCTTATGTAACGCATTGATTTAAATGTGCTCAGTAACCATGATCATGTATATGCGTGTTTTATGAATTTACGTGCTATTTCTTATGTTGGCCGAATTCTATACGCCTAACGTGTATTTCTCTCTGGTGCTCTCAAGTTAGGGTTGCTAGTAGAATTCATGTGTATGCAGAACTTGCTCTTTCTCCCATTTCCCTTACAGGTGGAGAAATGCATCTTTGTTAGTTAGAATAATGTCTTTGTTTTAGGAGTTAGGCTTAGGGAGGAGAAGATACATTGAATGGCTGATAATGATGGATGATGTTCTTTCTCACTGGAGAGAGCTTGGGAATCAAGGTCATCGAGCCACCACCTGGGAGCATCGCTCATCGCTGCCACATGGAATGTTACCTACGAGGAGGAGTCTTGCATGGATGTGGTGATGTTGCACAGCATTGTGGGAAATCTTGTTCCAGTTCTTGTATTGGAGTTAGGGACAGAGTCCGGGGACTTCTGCCTTGCCTTGAGAAGAGAGAATCATAGAACGAGCTCTGTAGCTTTATGCTACTTGACCCATTCAAAGTGAATGGTCTTCTTAGGAAGCCTTCACGTGCTGACACCATTTCAGATCTTGCCTTTGGGAATGCTAAATAGGGATGTCACGTTAGCGATAGTGTTAGGGAGAGGCTAATGCTTTTTACCTACAAACCTCCAATGAAGGGGACTCTTGATATCGGAGCAGTTATTTTCTGTGTCATTATTCTCGAATTAGTTATTCTGTGTATGCTGCATCGTCTTAACGTCTTAACTTCATCCGTAGGTTTGGCTTTGTATAAGTTCCAATGTATTTTTATACCCTCGTCTTGAGGTGTTTGTATGTCCAACTTTTCTTGGCTTTGTAATAAATCAACTAAACTTTGGATCAAGAGTCTGTGATTCTTCAGAGTCATGGTTCATTGGAACAGTGATGAGTAAATTTGACTAACGATTGTTCCTCCCCTCTACACTTCCAAGCAGACAAAAAGAAACATCTGCCAGGGGTTCCAGAGTAAATCTAGAACGTGGAACCTGGCTCCTTCACATTTAATAATATATCTTCATAACTTTAATAACATACTAAAATATGCAGAATATAGTCAAATACAATAAATTAAGGCGGTGAACACAACTGAAGGACCTGTGAAAAAATATTCCAGATTCTTATTTGTAGTGATAAGGTGTGAATAACAGATAGTATTGAAATCGTTAGGCACCCTAAATATCAAAAAAGAGGAAAGAAATGTGACCACCATGATCTCCTAAATTACCTCATTCTTTCATTTTTATTGTATAGCTGGTGTTAAAAACTAAGGGCCTGATTCACAAAGGTAAAATTAAACTTTTGGGTAAATTTACTATTGTTTTGGTATTTACAACTACAAGTTTATTCTTACTAATAGTAATTTTATGACTGCAGAGACTCCGCACTCGTGATGGCGACACTACGCATAAAAAGATAGGCATGTCCTATCTTTTTAGGTGCAGAATTCTCAGTCCAACTGCAGACTCTCTACAGTCCTTAAAATTAATGGTAGTAAAATTAAACTTGTAGTTTGTGAATACCCCGCCACAAAAAAGTGTAATTATTCCTTTGTGACGCAGGCCCCAAGACTGCTCCTCTCACTGGAACACGTTTTCAGCCTACTTCAGACCTGGCCTTCAATGAAGACCTGTGGCTTATTTAAAATAGCTGCCTTACTGAAGATATCATATTTGAAAGACATTAACATGCAGTGAAATAAAAAACAACAACTATATGTTAGGATATAATGGCGTGACTGAACCAAGATATATTTGCATTCTGAAGGAGGCAGCTATAATTTTCGGGCATGTCTAAATGTTGACCATGGTCTGGGATAATTGACTATCACGAATTATTGCCACATTTATGTAGAGCTGTGTTTGTCTGACTCTTGAATGGCAGCTGGTCATTATTGTATACCTTAGGGACAGAGAAAGAGGAGCAAGAATATAATCATTGGATGACCCATAAGTGTTTCAAATTACTGTAGTGAGGTTGGTAAGATCCAATGGCAATGACAGGCTGTGGGAAATTGCCACACATCTATTCCACTGTGTGTGTGTTCTGTGTATTTCTGTCATTTCAGATGCTCTGTGAGATGATTGATTAATATCCTGCTGTAGTTTAAGCAGGTTTTGACTGGGTCAAGTGAAAAAATACAGCAGTTAGCAATCACATAGGAACCACAAGGCACAGGTTGATCCTTTCCCCCATCCTAGAGAGAAATGCACTTTGCAGCCACTTCTATAACTATTCCTAGAATGAAAAAAGCGTGACAGCTGAACAATGTATACATTAGAAAAACTTAGGGGCATATTAGCAAGACCGGCGATAATATAGCGGCAGTTTCCTGCCGCTAAAACGGCGATAATTTTATCGCCGGTCTTGCTAATATGCCCCTTAGAATTCTAAAGTACTAACTTAAATGCATCCTTGTTCACAGATTTTTCCCGTCGAAATTAAGCCGTGATATCCCACAGGATACTTTGAGGCGTGCAAGATATAGAAACTGCCAGCTGTTTGGCATTAGAGAGAACTAGCTTTAGAGAAAAGTGAGAGCATTGTATTGTTTCCTTTATTACCCCAAACAGTCGGCTTTAGAACGGCCAATATATTGTGCAGCACGCATATTTTTTTATTTAACAATGGTCTAACTTTGCAAATAAAAAAACACAATGGGAATTTTCGTAATATTTTTTATGAATACATCATTGTGAATTTGAAACACTGGTATTCTTAATTTTGAAGTTGGATATGTGTGCAGACACCCCTTAATGTGGAAGAATGGGATGTGCACATGCTGGTGAAGTTCTTGCTCTTAAGGAGTGTGCTTTTACAGAAATTGTGTTTTCCTTCATTTCTGTTAATCAAGACATTTACTTCATAACAAAATCACTTGTGCTGAAAACAAGGCTATTTTCACGTCTGGAAGAAACCTTTAAAATCCTTGCCCCATGGGGAAATACCTTTCCATCAGGTGGTAAGCAAAGTTCTGGAAAAGAATGCGCTCTCTGGTAGTACATGCTTCAGAACCTCGTGCAGTAATTATCGTTTTAATCATGCTTTCTCCAACTCCACTCAGAACGTTTCACCCTGGATGGCCAGTGTAGCCTGTCAAGCGTTGTTTAAAGGCATGTAACAGTCTCAGTTTAAGCGAAATCCACATTTAGCAACAGCACCTTTGTATGACCTAACATGGTTTGGTCTTCATAAATTAGCGTTGCAGTGTAAATGTCTGCAATCTGTGGGACCCAAAAAAAAAGATAAATCCGTTTTACTGTGGTCAATAAATGGTCCCGTCGGGGCAAAGTAAATTAACATAACTGATGCTTTAAGCACCATGTACATTTCTTTTACGAAAAGAAAAGTAAACGTTAAAGAAAAACACAACCAGAGATAAAGTCATATCAAATGCATACATTATGGCCTAATATGTACTGTAGGTTGCTCCAGTAGGGAGAAAGTGAAAAAAAGTGCTCGTGCAACGTGACTTGTGAGAACGTAGTGAATGAAATCATATAATACAAGATAAAAATCGCATTTCAGCCGCCTGTGTTCTGCCTGTCAAGGATGACATAGTTCTAAAATCCACGGCAACCGGAAAGTCGTCTTAAATACCCAAATGGGGTCTTCCATCAGGCAAATATTAAGAGCGTCGACATTTTGACCCAAAATAGCGCTTTTCGTTGAACCATCTGGGTGGGTCTTGGTCAGGACGTGGGTGTAGGGCAACCTGTGTAGTGATATATTGGAATAATTAAAGAGGGCAAATCCGGTGTGTTGTCTGAAATTATTTTACTCATGGTCATGCAAAACTCCCCCAGAGTTGCATGAAAACTCCATTAGGATGTTCCTATTGATTTAAGTATACGGCAACCCAGCTAATTTGCAGGCTTGAAGATTCAGCATGGGCAGTTTAAGTATGAAAAGCATAGAAAGTCAATTAAATTGGACTTATATGGTGTGACAAGTACACAGGAGTGAGTGAATACATGGACTCCACTCACCTCATCAAAAGTCTCTGTGCAGAATAATTGTTGATTATTAAGCCCTTCCAGTGGCATCAGGAATGGGCTGTGGAAAAAGAATTTCAAGGAGGTATGAGTCACCAGTAGCGGCCGGCATGACTCGGGTGGGGGGTCGCGTGGGGAGGGGGTTGCGCAGGGGGGTTTAATAAAAAAATTAAAATAAAAAAGTTAACTTACCTTCGCCGGCCTGGTCCCGCGTCGTCTCCGCAATGGCAGCGTTGTGATTAGTCGCGACGCCGACCAGCCAGGCATCTATGCGGAGGCCATTTTCTCCATGTAGGCTGCATACCGCCTACATGGAGAAAAGGCATAGTGTGCATGATTGGTTTGGTCGGCCCCAGAGTAAACTACGGATTACGGCCGATTAGAGGTAAGTAAAGATATAAATAAATAAAACGAATTTCGTTGCGCGCGCTGCATCGCATTTGGCGATTTATTTATATGTGTACTTACCTCTAATCGGCCGTAATCCGTAGTTTACTACCCCCCACCCTGCCCCTGCCCCGCACCACGTCAGTGCCCAGCAGCACTCCCACCACGGGCCGCTACTGGCCATACTGCCCAATTAATGCAAAGTGAATAGGGGCGAAGGAATAATCCGGTTTAAATGTACAAAAGAGGATCCCTGAAGACTTGGGAAGAAATCCTAGAGTGTGGATCCGAGGGGTAATGTGGAAGGGTGAAGCCCAGAAACTGGGAATGGGCCTGTGGTTGTAAAATAAGTATATTGATCACATCATTCAGGTCATCAGGTGTAGCAGGGAGCTTATACAGACCTGATGGGGTGACCTATTGATCAACTGCAGGCACAAGAGAAAAGGGGCATTAGAAAGCGCCTCAGAAGCAATGCGCTAAGCAATTTTAAACACATTTGACATGATTCTAAAATCGCATCCCCACCAACCCAATCAAGGGGGCATTAGAAAGTGCATCAAAATTATTGTGCACAGTGATTTAAACACATCAATGTAACTATAACATGATTTTCAAATTGCATCACCACCAATCCAATCAAAGGATAGATAAACTTAATCAGAAGAATATACAGTGTCTCTCTTTACAAGGTTTACAGCATTAGTGAAAACAAATTGAAAATGTAAAAAGTCCTAGGGTGCTGGGTAGTGTATCAGAATATTGATCCCACCATTAAGGTCATGTTAATAAGTGGGATGTACCTATCGGTCAGTTTTAGGATATATAAGAGAGTGCTTCACAAACATTGCGCTCATCAAGTTTGGACATACTAGTGTGATGAGTACAATTTAAACAAGATTCATCAATACAATCAGCGACCAAATGAAAAGGTACTTCATCAGCAGAATATACAGTGTCCCTCTTTTGCAGAGTTTAATACACGAGATGTCACAATGAATCCTTGTAGAACATATGGAGCCCAGGCAAGGCATTAGCAAAACCTTATTCATGGTCAGCAGTGCAAATTACATAGTGCCAAATTGAGGGTAGTGGAGACAGAGAAGTCACAGGTCAAAAAACATACTAGATTGCCAACATTTATACAGGATTATGTATTATTAACCATTGTTCAGCGTGACTACTTGTTTTTTATTCTCCTCAAATTCACTCAATCCCTTGGTAACTGTGTCTAATAGATGGATCCATTTGCACTCCCTCATGTTGAGAACATTGGATAGGTCGCCACCCCTGGGTTTGGTGGTAACTTTTACCACTACAAGCCATTCAAGGGTATCCTGCTACTATGTTGTAGAATTCTGCCTTTTATTTTCTGGCATGTTTGTCCTACATAGTATTGGTCACATGGGCATTTGATTATATAAAGGATGTCTGTACTGTTACAATTTGTGTGGCTTTTCAGGGTGTAATTACACTCATTATGTGTAAACTCTTTGAGTACAACCGTAAGGGAACAGGGTTTACTTTGGGAAGTAGGTTCCAATGTGATAGCAGATCAGGATTATTGGGTGACCTGAGGAGGGCAATGATGACATGATCTGTCCCACTTTTGCCCTTTTTGAAGGCATACATGAGTTTTTCCTTGGTGTCGAGATCATCAGAGACTAAATCCCAGTGTGTGTTGATGACTTTTTTGGTCTCGTTGCTCCTAGTGCAGAAGGTGGTAACGCATATCATCCTCTGTGGGGAACTGTCTACTTTTTGTTTGGGCTCCAGTAGAGTTTCCCGAGGGTGGTAGCATGCCCTCTTCAGGAGCTGTTCAACAGAGTCTTGGGAAAACCTTGTTTGTATATTCTTTCTAGGAGGGCATCAGATTCTTTGAAATAATCTACTCGACGGAAACAATCGCTTCGGGTTCTCAGGAATTGCCCATAGGAAAGATTGTTCCTTAAATTCCAAGTTTGGTGACTAATGTATCTGAGTAAAGTATTGTGTTCAGTTTCTTTCCAAAAAAGTGTGGTATGCAATTTATCATCCTCAACCTTGGTCGAGATGTCTAGAAAGTTGATTTCTCTTCTGCTGAGTGATAAGGTAAATTTGATATCATCAGTTCTGTTATTGAGCCAGTCATGGAATAGCTGAAGGTCAAAATCGTTACCCGTCCAGATCATCAGGACATCATCTACATATCTCTTCCATGATGTTATATTGGTAGAGAAAAAAAATTTGGTATCAGTGTAAATGTGAGGACATTCATATTGATCCATGGGGAGAATTGCCAGATCTGGAGCAAATTCTGCTCCCATTGTGACTCCCTCATATTGAAAGTAGTAGTCACCCTGGAATACAAATACGTTCTTTGTCATAGCTTTTCTTAGAAGGTCAATGATAAAATCAGTGGGGACCTGCATTGTGTGTTCCCTGCAACTGAGGATCTCCTTAATGTTTTCTAAAGCCAGCCCATGCGGAATGTTAGTGTATATTGAGGCGATGTCTATTGTTAAAGGTAGTTGGTCAGAGCAGACAAAAGAGTGGTTTTCTATCAATTTTATGACCTCCATGTTGTCCCTTACAGAGGATCTTGTGGACTGAACCCATGGTTTCAGGAATAAATCAATATATTTACAGAGGGGTTCCAGGACAGAACCACAGCCTGAGACTATAGGGCGTCCTGGGAGGTTTGCCCATGCTCTTGTGGAGTATGGATGGTAGGCATCCGTGGATGTTTCTTGTTAAGGTAATCAAATTCAAGTTCACTGAGAAATCCTGACAGGAACCCTGCATATGTTAGTTGTTTAATCAATTTGGATACTTCAATGGTAGGGTCCCCCATTAGCTTTTGGTCGTGTTCCTGTACCCCTAGTTGTGCAGTTTTATAGTCCTCGACATTCTGTACCGCAATGGCCCAAACCTTGTCTGCTGCTTTAATCCAATCTTACTATTCTTTTTAAGTGATTCCAAGGAAATGCTCTCATCTTTAGTGATGTTGTAATTAATGTATTCCTTTTTCGAAAGAAGAGTAATCAGAACACAGAGTACAGCTTGTTCGAAGGCAAGCATTTTGTGGGACATTAGATTTGTGGAGGGTGTTACCGCCATTGCATTGTAATGCTATTTTACTATGGGGGTGATTACAAGTTCTCCTGTACTTGTGTTGGGGCCAGTAGCAACTGTTACTGACCACATTGCAATTGTCATGTGCATGGCAAATCCAAAAATTCAGTGCATTTTACCCTGAGATTTCAGCTTTTAAAAAGTGGCAAACTCTTTGGTTGAAATACTGTGGAGTTAGGAGAAACTCACAGAGGGACTGACACTGGAATTACTAATTTAGCCAGGGTCCTACTTGTAAAATCTTTTAACTGTGCCCTTTGAGTCACCAGTACTCCTCCAGAGGGTGGACTGGGCATGGCCGACACCTGGCCACTCATAATGAGGGCCCGTAGTACTTTGAAAATGCTTACAACTACTCACTAGTTCTGGAACAATATTTAGAGTGGGAGTGCTGCAGTCAGTGTTATATCACTGAAGTCACAGGGATCGTGAAAAATGCAAGTGTAGTTCAAAGAACAAGTAGAAAATGATCGACACCAATTCATTAGAAGAGTGGTAAATGTGTGGTATGCTGCCGGTGGCGCATTTTGGAGCATGCTGTCTAAAATATATTACTAAAGCATAGTGTGGAGTGCACTGTCATTTACAGACAGCACATTTTCTTTTGACATTGCCACTAAGTTTGCGCAGGCATGTAGTTTTTTGCTGATAAACCTAATCAGGGCACATAAAATAGATAATGTGTAGAGTTTCAGCGAACACATCATTTGCGCATCACAAAGTAAAGTGTCTTATTTGCTTTGCTCCTATTAAATTCTTTGTTTCCATCACACTTTGATAATGTGCTTCATTTGTGCTTTCCAAACTGGTGATATATTCTGTAATATTTGTACAATTAATTTACAGGTATAGCAGGTGTTAGAAGCCTACCCTTCATATTCCCTGTATGCCAGCAAGATTTTCAGAGAGGTCACATATTTCACTTTACCACATCCTCTCAATTTGCAGTCAGAAAAGAAAAGTAAACATCAACCTCCATTTAAAAGTACAAGCAGCAATTTGTCAGAAGAAATCGCCTGACTTTTGACCTCTTTCTTTGAACACATAGCAATTGTGACAAGCTAAACACAAAATTTAAATGCATCTTTCTTGCTCATTCATCTTCTGAACTCCAGCATGATTATGTTGGGGGTGCTATAGCACGACCCGCACCTCTACTTCTAATGCCTATGCCACCATTCCCAGTAAGTATGGCATTTGCCACGCCATGGCACAATCACAAAACGAAGAATTGAAGACAGCAATTAACAAATCATATTCACCATCAACAGCTCTAATAAAGTATTTGAAATTTGTTCCCAAGTAACCTGGTTACATGTTTCCCTAAAGCTTGCAGACTACAGCTAGTTTTTTTTAAAGAAAACACTTCTCTAAAAATAGATGGAAAAAATGGGTGGAGGGAGCACGCTGCCTGGCATATCAGTGCACAATTTGCTCAGATGCTTGGAGGTGAATGCAGCTCATGTAAACACTCACTTTAGCTGAAAGTCTTTAGTTTCCATTGTTTGTGCAGCCAGTGCTGTGGATCTCTAGACACATTCATGATATTTGTCCTTCAACGGTAGAGAGTAAAAACATACATTTTGGGGCACTGACAATGCTGCTCACAATCTTCTCAGGTTTATGTACCACTCCCAGAGTGCAGGTGCATCCCAGAGCTGTCAGCCCAACAATTCATTAAGGACACAATCAAAAAAGGGGGCAGGGAGCACACTGCCTGACATATCAGCACACAATTCACCCAGGTGCATTGTGGTAAATGCATTGCATGATAACACTCATTTTAGCTGAAAAAGTCTTTAGTAGTCTCCATTCTTGGCACAGCCAGTGCTGTGTATCTCTGAAAGTGTTTCAGGATATTTGTTCTTCTTTAGTAGAGAGTAAAAACTTAGGTTTGAGGGTGCTGGCAGATCAGCTCACAGACTTCTCAGGTTTCTGTACAATTTGGAGTTTCATTCAATAGCAATGTACAGAGATATAAAAACAACAGTTGCATCCCGTCAGTTGTGCACTTACACACTAAATGCTAGGATCATTTTTCCTGCAAATCTTCTCTCCCCAGATTAACTCTTATACATCACACTATAGCTTAATGACATAACATCAGACATTTAATGTTACAAGCATTATGAGAAATGTCCAATGTTACTAAAGATTACATTGGTATAACACAAAGTACACATAACATTATTGCCCCATATCCATGCTCAATTTTGTTTCTTTTTTTTGAGTGCCCCTCTACAACATCTCTGCTGCATATCTGTCATGCCCATCACCAGTGAGCTTCTGTCTATGGTGCCCAACATCATTTCTGAATATTCCACAACAGTCCAAAGGCTAGGCTTTACAATTCCTCTTTCTACTACCACTCCCCTAATAAATAAAAGCGTGTTGTGACTCAGCACTTTGAGCAAAGGTAAATACTTATTCTTGTCCCTGGTGCTACATGCAAATATACACTCATTTCAACTTGGGAACTACTGAATAAGTATCGTTTCCATGCCTCAGCCAAGTATATGTTTGCATCTGAATTTAGTTGTGCTGTACAAAACTGAATCAGTAGTGTTGACAACATTTCTGTCAAGTTTAATTGTTCATTAATTTTGTTTTCATCATTAGTGTTTTGTTATTTTGCTATTCGTCATTTTTTTGCTATTTTTGTAGATGGAATTATTTCATTGATATTTTCCTATTTGACAGACTTGGCACTCTATCACACCCTTTTCCACTAAACTGAGTACTACATCCTTAAATGTAGTGAAAACCCATGCTAGACACCAAATTAGACTTTTCTCAGACAACTTCAAATCTATACAAAAAAATCTTTTACTGCATTCTCCGACACACAGTAGCGGCCCGTGGTGGGAGTGCTGCCGGGCGCTGACGTGGTGCGGGGGAGGGGCAGAGTGGGGGGTAGTAAACTACGGATTACGGCCGATTAGAGGTAAAAACCCTTTATATACATACATATATATACATATATATATATATATATATATATATATACACACATATATATATATATATATATACACACATATATATATATACACACATATATATATATATACACACATATATATATATATATATATATGTATGTATATAAAGGGTTTTTACTTACCTGCAAAATATTTACGTTTTCATAGTAAAGGCATGCGTGGTAAAGATTTTTGTCATAAATACATGCGTGGTAAAGATGGTGGTGATGTGATCAAGGTAACGGCTGTTGTCGAAACGCGTAGTGACTGCACGACCGTGTGAAATAATAAAGAAAATTTGCGAACCTGAAGTGGAGTTCGTGCCCGTCTGTTTCGATTGTGTGGAGGAGATATCGAAGGAAGGGCAAACCTTGGTTTTGTGAATATATATATATATATATATATATATTTTTTTTTTTCACCAAACAGTCCAAAAGGAAAGAGCTCTTTTCATAGAGGGTGCCGGTGTCGAGGGTGGAGTCACCCTTGCTATTCAATGATGCCACCAAAATATTTCCAACAAGGGAATCACCGCACTCCGAGAGAAACAAACGTACTTTAATTCTTTTTTATTGCAAACGTGCAATTATTCACCCTTAGAACCACCACCAACGCATTTCAACCCACTCGGGTCTTGCTCACGGTTAAGTGAGTTCTTTCAACATTTCACTATTTATCATATTTCCCATTGCAGCATATTAGGAGGCATTATGGGACACGTAGTTTCTGCATCTTATTACATTTTTACTGTTCATCTTTGTTGGTTTAACTTGCAGCGGATTCTGTTATAGTTCATATCAGGTGTTGATAGCAAGACTGTTTGTTCCGGCCATTTGGCTCACAACAAGTTCATAATTAGTGTTACTTTCATGGTCACGTTTCTCGATTGTTACGTAGAAACTTTATTGACACTGACCACTCGGTTGACAGTGCAACTACCTTCTGCACCATGGCTTTCCTTTTTATGAGTATCCACAATTCTCTTCGTTGCGGATACGTTCCCGTTTGTAAATTCTCGTGAATTCTTCAAGATTAGTACCTTTACATTTGTGTTCTTCTTTCTGTATGAAGTTATATGAATGTTCAAATAAAACTTTATTGACCCTCTCAACTTCGTAGTTGCACTCCTAACGGTCCCATTTATGTTGCTCAGTGCTCCTTAGTTCTTTATTTATTATTTACAATATATCTATGGTATGCGATTCACTGTGTCCATTTCATTCAACCTATCGGGTTCTGTGTCATCCATTCATTGTATAGCTTAGTGTTATTCATGTTTTAAGCTTAGTGCTATTTTAGACCCTTTGGCTTTTCCAACACATTGTCTCTAATAATGCCTTGCTATCTTGATTGTTCTTTGATCTTTCAGTTCCCATGGGTTTCAGATTTTCATAAATGAATATACACCTCCTCGTCTCCATTGAGGGCATGAGGGATCTTAGTTCTAAACCTTATTATCATTCTGGACTCTAGTCTTCTCAGCTTTAATGTGCGGTTCCCACCTCTTTCATTTTGAGGTACAGTTACTAGGCCAAAGTACTTGATATCTTGCTGTCTGTTGATGGGATGAGAGTGTAGATGCTTGACAATGGCATAGTTAGTATCTCCGTTTTGGATTGCCCTTAGATGTTCCAAAATTATTTTCTTCAGGGGACATATAGTACTTCCTATATATCGGAGTCCACAATGACATTCAATTACATTTAATTACATAGTGCATGTGAATCGAAATATGCAGTCTATGTAATTGAATGTCATTAGTCGTGATGACATCACTGATGACATCTCAAATGACATCACTGATGACATCATCCACGTGAAAGTCTGATGCACCTCCTCACACCCTAATATAACCTTTGATACACCCACTCTAAAATACAGACTACCATTTTCGAAAACCATAGACACACCAATACCAGTTACTATATACCCACTCACTGATTCCTAGGTCTACACACACATCCACTCATTCACCCATACAGTCACTCATACATACAGTCACTCATCAATACACCACTATCATATGCACTCATACACTTATACAGACACTCACACACCGCCACTCATCCAGAGTCACTCACACACCTAGTCAGTCATGCAAAGAATCAATCACACTTTCATTTACTCACCTATACAGTTATACACACACCACCTCACTTATTCATACAGATACTAACGCATACTTACTCTCTTATACAATCACTGATACAAGTACACACTCATCCATACAGACACTCTCACAATCACTGACTCTCATGTATAGACATTTATATACTCCAACTCTCACATACACTGCCTTTTAGATATGTAGTTACTTGGACATGTACCTCTGAGACATCCATTCACTCACCAACACACCCATACACACACTCACCCACCCATACAGCTGTTTCCACATGCACTCTTGAACCCATACACCCAGTGAATTAACCACTCACACATCTATGCACAGAGTCATACACCTCCCACCCACCCACACATACACTCAGGCACCCATACAAATACTCAGGCAACCAATCAATAACCCATATAGACATTCATGTAGCTACTCACCAACCCATGCAGCAGCTTACACAACAGCAGACAGACTGATACAGACATTCACACAGTTTAGTCACTAACCCATGCATTCAGTAAGACACATTTAATCACTCACTTATACAGTCAGTCACGCACCTACTAAATCTTCCATCCAGACACTTATACACCCACTCATTCTTCAATACACCTTGGCATATATATAAAACATATTTAAACTTTATAGAAACACACAGTCACTGGATGATGTCATCAGTGATGTCATCAGTGATGTCATTTGAGATGTCATCAGTGATGTTGGGTCAATATGCCTATCCCCAGGGTTGTGTGCCTATTCATCGTTGTGGAACACACTGCTTGCGGTATGACGAGGGGTAAATCCAGACATTGAGAAAATCAATAGCCGATGGAAAAGAACGAAAATAATCACTAAAGATGGACTGTGGTAATATCCAACTAGCCCACCCTGTACCTCCAGTATGCGGCAGGGAGCTGCGTTGCAGAGAGGTGTGCAGAGGCCACACCCCTTTTTACGCCTCTCTGCAACGCAGCTCTGTGGCGCTTTCTGGACGTACCTTGTGGGCTAGTTGTCCCCCAGGGACCCTCAGGATTGAAGGGGATTTAATTCCCCATCTTAAAACGCGCCACGGGGCCTGTTTGCACACATGCACCTGAAGCCCCGCCCCCTCCCTTCACCACTGTGCAAACGCGCCCCGTGGCGCGTTTTAAGTTGGGGGATTAAGTCCCCTTGAATCTGCGTGGCCCCCCTTCCCTGGGCCTCTATTGGCCCCGGGGACCCCATCCCCCGGGGCATGCCCTCTTTTTTAAATAACCTAAATATTTGGAGGGGGGCTGCGTGTCCCCCCTCCTCAGGCCATTTAAGGCCCCGGGGACCCCATCCCCCGGGGCCGGCCTTTACGTTATTTATTTATTTTAAAAAAAAAATTTTGGGGGAGGGGGGCTGCGTGGCCACCCTCCCGGGCCACTAATGGCCCCAGGGACCCCATCCCCCGGGGCCTGGCCACTCGTTGGGGACCGTGGAGGGGTCCCCAATCCCCGCACGGTCCCGCCGGCTCCCCGCGTCCTGCGGGAGCCGGCATTGCTTTCCACATGGGGAGCTGCTGACATGCAGCTCCCCTTATGTAAAGCAATCTGCTTTGCTTCATTGAAGCGAGAGCAGGTTTCCTGCTCCCGCTTCAATGAAGCAAGCAAGTTTGCAATGACAGGACGGGAGCCGCGAGGCTCCCGTCCTGCCATTGCAAACAGCAGTGTCCCGGGGGTAGGCACCCGGGACACTGCAGGAGCCAGCCCTGGGGGGTGGCGGTCCCCAGGGCCACCACAGGCTCCAGGAGGGGGGCCGCGCGGCCCCCCTCCCATCATCTACATAGCCCCTGGAAGGTGGTGGTCCCCGGGGCTTCGGGGGTCCGAAACGGACCCCCACATTTATTTTGTTAGTGCCCCGGGGGTTGGCAGTCCCGGGCGTGTGGGGGCTGGAGCCCCCCCACACAGGTCATTTATTTAAAAAAAAAAATAAGCCCCGGGGGGTGGTGGTCCCCGGGGCTGCGGGGGGGCCGTGTGCCCCCCCGCCAGTATTATTTATTTAAAGCCCCGGGGGGTGGTGGTCCCCGGGGCTTGGGGGGCCTTAGAGGCCCCCCACATAAAATATAAGGCAACCCCCACATGCCCCCGGGACTTGGCCCACCCGGGGGTAAAATAGCATCGAAGCGCGGGAGACCGCGCTTCGATTTTTTTTTTATCACGGCGAAATCCGCGCATCCCGCCGATTTTTTTTTTTTAATGCTTTTATTTGCTCAGGGGGTCCTTGTGGGACCCCCTGAGCAGACCTAGGGGGTCAGGGTGTTTCTACCCTGCCCCCTTTTTGCGTTTTGCGACTTCTTTCTGTGCCTCGGTTCTACCGAGGCACAAAATGGCTGCCAACACTTCCTGATTTGGAGTGTTGACAGCCACTTGACAGCCAATTAGCATGCAGCTCGTGATCGGGAGGGTACGCGGACCCTACTCAGCCATATATATATATGAGATTTTACTTTTGATTTTCTCAGGAACTACTGAACGGATTTACACCATTTAAGCAAAAGGCACGACTCTGAACCAAGGGCTACCTTTTTGCCAAATTTGGTGTAATTCCGTTCAGCAGTTCGGGCTGTAGCTGCGATGAAAGGTTCCTATGGAAAATTGCATGGGGAAAACACGTTTTGGGACCCCCCTTTTTTCTCGGCTCCCACTTGACGAATCACCCCGAGACTTTCAGGATAGGAGCGGACCGGAGCGGGCCATAAGTTTTGAGAATTTCGCGAAGATTCGTCAACCGGCGCCAAAGTTATTTCAAATAGAATGTTGCGGATTTCCTATGGAAAATAGGTCCCAACTATAACTATCTACTGGCGACCGCCAGTAGATAATATATATATATATATATATATATATATATATATATATATACACATATATATACATACATACATATATATACATACATACATAAATGCATACTATATATATATAAATATATATATATGCATCTACTCCATAGGCGTCTCTCCCAACCCACAGCGACACACCACGCTCAGAGACTGCAGCTCATAAAGTTTGTATTCAGATTATATTTATTTTTTCACACTTCAATCCCTCACCCGTTCATTGCTTCCAGTAATTCATAACATTCAGGAGTGCAAATTATACAGCAAAACTGATTTCCCAGGCCGACGTTTTTTGGGTTCCGCCTTCTTCTCGGCCTATCCCTTACACCACAGTGAATCCTTTTCTCTCCTTATTTACAGTCCCTCTACCATATTCATGCCCAGTCATACACTAGTAGCCTACCCTCTTTTTTATCAAGACCCAAATTATTCTCCATTTTCCATGTGCTGTTTGTTCATGTTTCCTTTACTAATTTTATTTTTTGACTCTTATCTGCTTACACTTATCTCATGCTGGTGTTTCCCTATGAGTAGTATGGCACCTGATATTTCAACATATATATTTTTTTCATTTTTGTTATTTTGATTCTAATTTCATTAATTGGATGGCTTATATGTCCAATTTTTTATGTATCTTCTTCTATTGACCTCCTATTGCACATTCCTCCTCATAACAGGATTATTTCTAATAAATTCTTCTAAAGTGGTGTCAATAAAGTACTAGTGTTTTAATCTGTGAAGTTTATTCGGATAAAGTGACTAGTGCTATGAACTATTTAAATGCTCTTAAAATATAAATGTTACTCTAGATCGGTCGTATATCCCATGATCTATATATTGCATTTTGTTAATTCAATTCCTCCAGCCTCCAGTACTCTATTATCTATTTATGTATGTTAATCATTTTATTTCTATCTTATTTTTATTTTTGATTTGATTTTGATTTTCCCCCTTTATTGCACATTTATCCTGTTAAGGTGCTATCTTTCATTTCACTATTGCAAAGTCCCAATAAAGTGCCATTGGTAAAGTGCTAGTGCTTTAATTCTTTCAATGATAGTATACCAGTAGTTGGCTACTTGTCAATAAATTATTGCTTGACTAAAGACCCGGGAGTGCGCTCATAATTGGCCGTGCAACTGCGAGATGCCGTGTGTTTGGAAAATGTTAGCGGTTCACCATTGCACGAGCAGCACCCGAATTGTGAGGTGCGGCGGAAGGTGGTAGTTTGGTTCTTTGATATAGATATATATATAACTGCTTCCAACCTCGCACTCTTTAGTACAAAGGAAAAGCACTCACGGGGGCTAGTCCAAAATTCATTTATTCACGGACTCACAAACGCAACCAGACACGTTTCGGCAGACGCTTTTCTCGATGGTAACCAGGTGCGCCGGAAACGGCCAATATTTATATCAATTTCATTGGTATCCCGACACAGGAATTGACAGTGTTAAAGGACTCAAATTCACATAAAGTCCAGCGCCATCTTGTAACATGCAACAATTCATTGATAAAAAACATATCGGCATTTCAAACTGTATCAGCCCTCTTATTAATCGGCAGAGGTATTTTGGTTTTTAAACGTGAACATTTCCATAATCACGATCTCTTCAAAGATATATAATGTCAATACATTTATACATTTTAATTCTCAATTCCGCCCTTGCAAAGTCCCAATAAAGTGCCATTGGTAAAGTGCTAGTGCTTTAATTCATGGGGTACTTAAAATATATATTCTATTATATAAAGTGACTAGTGCTAAAGGTTTATTTTGTTCTATTACTATTTTCAATAAATCCGTTGACATAAAACAGGGTTTAATTCTATATGCGGTGCCAATACTAGCTATAATTAGTCCTCAACAGTCTCCCTATTTAACTCCCTATTATCTAGGTTCAGACGAAAGGTTACATTTTCTTCTGTAAACTTTTCATGTGAATAGAGGGGCATATGTTATCCAATAAAACAGTCATCTAGTAGCAATTATGGTTACCAATTCTCAACACCAATTCTAGTATACCAGTAGTTGGCTACTTGTCAATAAATTATTGCTTGACTAAGGACCCGGGAGTGCGCTCATAATTGGCCGTGTAACTGCGAGATGCCGAGTGTTTGGAAAATGTTAGCGGTTCACCATGGCACGAGCAGCACCAGAATTGTGAGGTGCGGTGGAAGGTGGTAGTGTGGTTCTTTGAGATATATATATATATATATATTCACTGAAAAAACCATAGGTTTTAGGGACAGTTATAGTTAGTTGGACATTGCACTCGTACAAAACCTGTGAAATTCCCCTGTTATAGTTAGTTCAGCTAACTATAACTCGCGCCCCCGCAATGCTCTGCTGATGACGTCACATATTACATCACTCATGACATGGTCAGTGACATCACTGATGACATCACGCAGGTTTCCTGCTCTCTCTTCCAAAATTCAAAGCAGTTTGCTATGACACGACGGGAGCCGCGAGGCTCCCGTCCTGTCATACCAAACAGCAGTGTCCCGGGGGTAGGCACCCCGGGACACTGCAGGAGCCGGCCCTGGGGGGTGGTGGTTCCCAGGGCCATCAAGGGCTCCAGGAGGGGGGCCACGCGGCCCCCCTCCCAACATCGTGAAAGCCCCGGGGAGGTTGTGGTCCCCGGGCCTTCGGGAGTCCGAAACGGACCCCCACATTTGTTTAATTAGTGCCCCGGGAGGTGGCGGTCCCGGGCGTGTGGGGGCTCGAGCCCCCACACAGGTAATTTAATTTTTTTAAAAGAAGCCCTGGGGGGTGGCGGTCCTCGGGGCTGCGGGAGGGCCCAGTGCCCTCCCGCACAATTTAAAATTCAAAGCCCCGGGGGTGGCAGTCCCCGGGCTTGGGGGCCTTAGAGGCCCCCAAACAATTTTTATTAACCCCGCATGCCCCGGGACTTGGCCCACCCGGGGGCCAAATAACAAAGAAGCGCTTCATTTTTTTTTTTTATCGACAGGATCCGCGCACCCAGCGCGTTTTTTGCTGATTTTTAAAAAATATATATATTTTTTTTTGGCCCTGGGGGTCCTTATAGGACCCCCTGAGCAGGCCTAGGGGGTCAGGGTGGTTCTACCCTGCCCCCTTTTTGCGTTTTACGCAGTTGTTTTACTGCTTTCTTGTTCCTCGGTTCTACCGAGGAACAAGATGGCTGCCAACACTTCCTGGTTTGGAGTGTTGACAGCCAATTAGCATGCAGCTCGTGATCGGGAGGGTGCGCGGATCCACCGCGGCCATAGATATCGAAACTTTTATTTTGGATTTTCTCAGCAACTACTGAACGGATTTACACCATTTTTAAAAAGGGTGCTTTCTGAACCAAGCACTACCTTTTTGCCAAATCTGGTGTAATACAGTTTTTGCTGTAGCCTTGTATAAAGTTTCCTATGGGAAATTGATTTTTTCACTCTTATTTTTTGAATTTCTCCGCAACTACTGAACGGATTTACACCATTTAAAAAAAAGGTCGCTTTCTGAACCAAGCGCTACCTTTTTGCAAAATTTGGTGTAATTCCGTTCAGCAGTTCGGGCTGTAGCCGTGGCTAAAATTTCCTATGGGAATTAACATGGAGAAAACACGTTTTGGGACCCCCCTTTTTTCTCGGCCCCCGCTTGATGAATCACCCCGAAATTTTCAAGACAGGAGCAGACCGGAGCGCCCCACTAGTTTTGAAAATTTTGCGATGATTCGTCAAACGACGCCAAAGTTATTGGGAATAGAATGTTATGAATTTCCTATGGATAATAGGTCCTAACTATAACTATCTACTGGCGACCGCCAGTAGATAATATATATATATATATATTCCTCACAAGTTTCCCCAGATTCGAGACCGCACTCCCAAGCAGGTAGGTAACAACCTTGGTTAGAAAACAACATTTGGCTTCTCTCCCCCGTATCTTGTCCCTGGCCTGACGCGTTTCAAAGCATTTGCGCTTCTCTTCAGAGGCCATGTAGTCAGAAAGTCAATTACGGTTGCCACACCCCCATTCCATGCATTTATCCACTTCGAGGCTTCCGGTGTGCCTGCATAGTTGATTAATTGCTCACATTGCACGTTGGGAAATGTAGTCTTTTAACAAAATTGGTTTAAGGCCAGGGACAAGATACGGGGGAGAGAAGCCAAATGCTGTTTTCTAACCAAGGTTGTTACCTACCTGCTTGGGAGTGCGGTCTCGAATCTGGGGAAACTTGTGAGGAGTATGTACGCGGCGCTTCCAGGCCGCGGAGACGACGCACCATCTTTGAACTTTGTTTAGGACCCGCAGGGTGAATCTTCACCTTGAAATGGGCTGAGCGGGTGAAATCAATTCGGCATTTGTAATCTCTCCCTGGAGCCCACTGGAGGGCTAACATTGGTCCCATACTGTGTGTAACAGACAGACCCACTGGAGGGTACAACATTGGTTTAAAAGACTACATTTCCCAACGTGCAATGTGAGCAATTAAACAACTATGCAGGCACACCGGAAGCCTCGAAGTGGATAAATGCATGGAATGGGGGTGTGGCAACCGTAATTGACTTTCTGACTACACGGCCTCTGAAGAGAAGCGCAAATGCTTTGAAACGCGTCAGGCCAGGGACAAGATACGGGGGAGAGAAGCCAAATGCTGTTTTCTAACCAAGGTTGTTACCTACCTGCTTGGGAGTGCGGTCTCGAATCTGGGGAACCTTGTGAGGAGTATGTACGCGGCGCTTCCAGGCCGCGGAGACGACGCACCATCTTTGAACTTTGTTCAGGACTAAGGGTGGGCGGCAAATTCCGTTCCGCTCGCGGAACTTACGAAATTTCGGCATTTCCGCGTTCCGCGCGGAACACGGAAATGTCGAAACTTCCGCGATCCGCGGCGGAACGGAATTTGGGTGCAAGAAAGCACTGAAGCAGGTGCCCGAGTTGATAAATATGCAGGGCAGTTGTGCAGAATTCGTGAGCGTGGTTAAGCAGATGTGCCTTCTCTCCATTTCCAACGTGAAAAGTTAGCTGTAATCCCCGATGGAGGTCTTTGCATCCTTGATTTTCTCGAGCGCAATCCCCGTGTAGAATGATGGACAGCTTAATCAAAGGGCCCCGGCGCTTTCGGCGCGGTGGCAAAGTTACAGACACACAGGTCACTGGGGTCAATTCTTCTGGACCTTTACGCAGCTGTAGTGTAGGAAAGGCACTATACATTTACCCAACGAGGTAGCACTTACTGATTAGCCAGTAGAAAGTACTCCAGTTGAGTAGAGGTATTGCACAAAACGGTGGCATCTTCGTGGATAAATATGCAGGGCAGGTGTGCAGAATTCGTGAGCGTGGTTAAGCAGATGTGCCTTCTCTCCATTCCCAACGTGAAAAGTTAGCTGTAATCCCCGATGGAGGTCTTTGCATCCTTGCTTTTCTCGAGCGCAATCCTCGTGTAGAATTCGTGAGCGTGGTTAAGCAGATGTGCCTTCTCTCCATTTCCAACGTGAAAAGTTAGCTGTTATCCTCGAAGGAGGTCTTTGCATCCTTGATTTTCCCGAGCGCAATCCTCGTGCAGAATTCGTGAGCGTGGTTAAGCAGGTGTGCCTTCTCTCCATTTCCAACGTGAAAAGTTAGCTGTAATCCTTGATAGAGGTCTTTGCATCCATGATTTTCCGAGCTCAATCCTCGTGTAGAATTCGTGAGCGTGGTTAAGCAGGTGTGCCTTCTCTCCATTTCCAACGTGAAAAGTTAGCTGTAATCCCCGATGGAGGTCTTTGCATCCTTGATTTTCTCGAGCGCAATCCCCGTGTAGAATGATGGACAGCTTAATCAAAGGACCCCGGCGCTTTCGGCGCGGTGGCAAAATTACAGACACACAGGTCACTGGGGTCAATTCTTCTGGACCTTTACGCAGTTGTAGTGTAGGAAAGGCACTATACATTTACCCAACGAGGTGGCATCTTCGTGGATAAATATGCAGGGCAGGTGTGCAGAATTCGTGAGCGTGGTTAAGCAGATGTGCTTTCTCTCCATTTCCAACGTGAAAAGTTAGCTGTAATCCTTGATAGAGGTCTTTGCATCCTTGATTTTCCGAGCTCAATCCTCGAGTAGAATTCGTGAGCGTGGTTAAGCAGATGTGCCTTCTTCCCATGTCCAGCCGGAAAAGTTACCTCCAATCCTTGATGGATGTCTTTGCATCCTTGATTTTCTCGAGCGCAATCCTCGTGTAGTTCCTGTGACCAGGAGGTTCCTTCTCCTTGTCTGCCGCTGAGATCCTGCTCTGACCCTTTTTAAACAAGAGGCATGTGAACTGGCCTAGAAGCCCCGCCCGTTTGGCCCCGCCCCACATACACTAGCGGTATGCAACGTCTTCCCGCCCTTTCCCCACTATGATGGACAGCTTAATCAAAGGACCCCGGCAATTTCGGCGCGGTGGCAAAGTTACAGACACCCAGGTCACTGGGGACAATTCTTCTGGTCCCTTACGCAGCTGTAGTGTAGGGAAGGCACTATACATTTACCCAACGAGGTAGCACTTACTGATTAGCCAGTAGAAAGTACTCCAGTTGAGTAGAGGTATTGCACAAAACGGTGGCATCTTCGTGGATAAATATGCAGGGCAGGATTCAACGGGCGCAGCAAAATCTCTGCTAGCACGCGAAATTCCGCGTGCTCGCGGAGATTTCTTGCCGTTTCGCGGAATTTCGCGGAACGCAACTCCGCAAATTCCGCCCACCCTTATTTAGGACCCGCAGGGTGAATCTTCACCTTGAAATGGGCTGAGCGGGTGAAATCAATTCGGCATTTGTAATCTCTCCCTGGAGCCCACTGGAGGGCTAACATTGGTCCCATACTGTGTGTAACAGACAGACCCACTGGAGGGTACAAAATTGGTTTAAAAGACTACATTTCCCAACGTGCAATGTGAGCAATTAATCAACTATGCAGGCACACCGGAAGCCTCGAAGTGGATAAATGCATGGAATGGGGGTGTGGCAACCGTAATTGACTTTCTGACTACACGGCCTCTGAAGAGAAGCGCAAATGCTTTGAAACGCGTCAGGCCAGGGACAAGATACGGGGGAGAGAAGCCAAATGCTGTTTTCTAACCAAGGTTGTTACCTACCTGCTTGGGAGTGCGGTCTCGAATCTGGGGAAACTTGTGAGGAATATATATATATATATATATATATATATATATATATATGATCCACATAGCAATTTGAGAAATCCCAAAATCAGCAAAGCGGCACACCAAAGGACAACACAATTACTTTATTGTGTCTACAAACGACGCGTTTCGGCGAAGCCTTTGTCAAGTTACTGACCTGCGCCCTACTCCCCATAGAAATACAGGTCGCGGTTAATAGACAGCGAAAAAATACTTTGTTATAATGCATGTTAGTGCAATGCGATTCGTAAATTCATGGCAAATCAAATTAAATACATGTAAAACATATAAGAATTAAAGCTTAGAATTTACAATACTAGGACATTCAAAGTGGAAAAGTTTTTCCTTTGTGGTCAAAATGCATCATAATACGTAATACTGTAAAACATATAGTTTCGCGGTCATATCTTATTTAAATGAATTTTAAATCCAACAATTGCTGGCATGCAATGAAATACAAGCATACAATCTAAATAGGTAATGTACCGTGTCTATTGTTAATGGTGACCTACTACATAACACCATAGGTCATGTCTAAATAAATTTCATATGACCGCACAATGATAGATGCATGTAGACTATGCGATGAATATCATAGGTAATGTACCTTAATGTCCTGCAATCCTGTCTATATAAGCAACCGCAATCTAATGAGGTCAATTTTGGGATTTCTCAAATTGCTATGTGGATCAAATAATAGCGGCTGCCGCTGCCGCAGCAGGCACCGGTGTCGGTGTCGAAAGGAGGGGATCGACTTCACGCGGCACTGTGTTGGAATATATATATATATATATATATATTCCACACATCCTACTTCCTTAGAACAAGAAGAGGGCACGCACACACGCACACAAGGTGAGTAAAATCTGAACATATCTTTATTGTCATGGGCCTCCTACAACTGAGCAAAGAAGAGAGATGCGTTTCGGCAGGGCACCTGCCTTTATCAATCTGAAAGACACCATGTTTTGACTGCATTTAAATATTCGGAAATACTAAACACAAACAAAGTACTTAATTTGAATGAGCAGTTAGTCCCATCTGCAATTCGTTTAATTATCTGCTGATTTTTCGATTGTTCGAACACTTTCAAATATATACATAATTGCCAATGTTTGCAGTGAATAAAAAGTCAAATGCCACTCCTAAATGTCAAATGTCAACTATGGATATCCAAATGTTATTCTTGTCCTTGGCATTGAAGATGCTTTTGTCTCGTTGCAATCCAATTAGTATAACAAATTGGGACAGATTTCTCTGAAACTGCATCTGCACATTACATCGTCTGAGTTCATATTAATTCCATTTTAAAAACCATGGCTCATATCAACAGCTAGTACGGACTTTCGATTTCCTCCTTATGACTTCTTTAAATGCCCAATAACTTCGCAATTTCCAAAAGATATCTCCAAATAGGCAAGCCAGTTAATAAAACTCCTTGGCATGTAGCCCGTTTGTTCTTAATAGACAACAAACTATCAATTCCAGCATGCCTCTGGCGAGTTACTCTGGGTCATTGGAATATGCCATGATAGCAATACAGTTCAATACTGTGAAGCAAATTCGGGGGAGGCCTGCCCAAACAAAAAACATGAATTTGCTGTTCACAAACCTCACCATTTGGAGTGAATACTCCTACAGTGCCCAGTCACCAAATTGCAGCCGGCCTTCTGAGTGAGGTCGTCAGTCCGTGTCAACAGGCCGTGTTGTCCGCACTGAAAATCCATGGACTTCCTCACGCTGATACATCGTCCTACTCCACGAATCATGCCTCTAATTACTCCTCCCTGTGAGCAATCCGGGGGCTCACCGAATTGGCCTCCAGCCATCCTCCACTTTCCACTGCAGTGTAAATCGGCAGCCCAGATCGACTGGTGGTGCATGCAGAAGTATCACCGCAACGCTCCATTAATGTTCCACACATCCTACTTCCTTAGAACAAGAAGAGGGCACGCACACGAGGTGAGTAAAATCTGAAACATATCTTTATTGTCATGGGCCTCCCATGACACAGCAAAGAAGAGAGACGCGTTTCGGCAGGGTACCTGCCTTTAGCAATCTGAAAGACGTCATGTTTTGACTGCATTTAAATATTCGGAAATACTAAACACAAACAAAGCACTTAATTTGAATGAGCAATTAGTCCCATCTTCAATTCATTTAATTATCTGCTGATTTTTAGATTGTTCGAAAGCTTTCAAATATATACATAATTGCCAATGTTTGCAGTGAATAAAAAGTCAAATGCCACTCCTAAATGTCAAATGTCAACTATGGATATCCAAATGTTATTCTTATCCTTGGCATTGAAGATGCTTTTGTCTCGTTGCAATCGAATTAGTATAACAAATTGGGACAGATTTCTCTGAAACTGCATCTGCACATTACATCGTCTGTGTTCATATTAATTCCATTTTAAAAACCATGGCTCATATCAACAGCTAGTACGGACTATCGATTTCCTCCTTATGGCTTCTTTAAATGCCCAATAACTTCGCAATTTCCAAAAGATATCTCTAAATAGGCAAGCCGGTTAATGAAACTCTTTGGCATGTAGACCGTTTGTTCTTAATAGACAACAAACTATCAATACCAGCATGCATCTGGCGAGCAACTCTGGGTCATTGGAATATGCCACGATAGCAGTACAGTTCAATGCTGTGAAGCAAAGTAAGGGGAGGCCTGCTCACACAAAAAAACATGATTTTGCTGTTCACAAACCTCACCGAGTGAAGACTCCTACAGTGCCCAGACACCAAATTGCAGCCGGCCTTCTGAGTGAGGTCATCAGTTCGTGTCAACAGGCCGTGTTGTCCGCGCTGAATATCCATGGACTTCCTTGCGCCGATACATCGTCCTCCTCCACGAATCACACCTCTAATTACTCCTCCCTGTGAGCAATCCGGGGGCTCACCGAATTGCCTCCAGCCATCCTCCACTTTCCACTTCGGTGTAAATTGGCAGCCCAGAACGACTGATGGTGCGTGCAGAAGCATCACCGCAATGCTGCATTAATGTTCCACACATCCTACTTCCTTAGAACAAGAAGAGGGCACGCACACGAGGTGAGTAAAATCTGAAACATATCTTTATTGTCATGGGCCTCCCACTACTCAGCAAAGAAGAGAGACGCGTTTTGGCAGGGCACCTGCCTTTATCAATATATATATATATATATATATTCACTGAAAAAACCATAGGTTTCAGGGACGTTATAGTCAGGAATTAGCATTTAAAAAACCTTAGAAATTCACTGAAAAAACCATAGGTTTCAGGGACGTTATAGTTAGAAATTAGCATTTAAAAAACCTTTGAAATTCACTGAAAAAACCATAGGTTTCAAGGACGTTAAAGTTAGAAATTACCATTTAAAAAAACCTTTGAAATTCACTGAAAAAACCATAGGTTTCAGGGACGTTATAGTTAGAAACTAGCATTTAAAAAACCTTAGAAATTCACTGAAAAGAACCACAGGTTTCAGGGACGTTATAGTTAGAAATTAGCATTTAAAAAACCTTAGAATTTCACTGAAAAAACCACAGGTTTCAAGGAGGTTATAGTTAGGAATTAGCATTTAAAAAACCTTAGAAATTCATGGAAAAAAACAAAGGTTACAGGGACGCTATAGTTAGGCTGACCAGAAAAATTCAGCCGTTATAGTTAGCTGAGCTAACTATAACTCGCGCCCCCGCAATGCACCGCTTATGACCTCACATATTACATCACTCATGACATGGTCAGTGACATCACTGATGACATCTCAAATTACATCACTGATGACATCAGTGATGATATCATCCAGTGACTGTGAGTGTTTTTTAAAAGTTTATGAGTGTTAAATATGTATAGCAAGGTGCATTGTTGAATCAGTGGATGTATGAGTGACTGTACGGATGACTCAGTGGGTGCGTGACTTACTGTATAAGTGAGTGATTAGGTGTCTCAGTGAATGTATAGGTGAGTGACTGGTTGTTTGAATGTGTGTATCTGTCTGTCAGTTAATGTCTAAGTGGGTGCATGAGTATGTTAGTGGGTATGTGAAGGACAGAGCAGGGGGGGAACCCGTGCTGCTGCCAGATTCATGGACCTAGGGCAGAGCTGGGGGACAACACGTGCTGCTGCCAGATTCATGGACCTAGGGGAGGGGGGAGACGTGCTGCTGCCAGATACATGGACCTAGGGCAGAGCTGGGGGACAGAACCTGTGCTGCTGCCAGACTCGTGGGTGCAGGGCAGAGCTGGGGAGAGAACCCGTGCTGCTGCCAGACTCATGGGTGCAGGGCAGAGCTGGGGGGGAGAACACGTGCTGCTGCCAGATTCATGGACCTAGGGCAGAGCTGGGGGACAGAACCCGTGCTGCTGCCAGATTCATGGACCTAGGGCAGAGCTGGGGGACAACACGTGCTGCTGCCAGATTCATGGACCTAGGGGAGGGGGGAGACGTGCTGCTGCCAGATACATGGACCTAGGGCAGAGCTGGGGGACAGAACCTGTGCTGCTGCCTGACTCATGGGTGCAGAGCTGGAGGGGGGGGAGGAGCCATGCTGCCATTGAAGGAGCCTGGGTCCATCTGTTCAGTTTCAATCCACTGTCGGACTTCCGATGGTTCTTTTTAGCAGCAGGAATGCGTAGAGGGAAGAAAAGGTCACATATCGCTTGAAATACAGTGTAACACAAACGGCTACATAAGAACCGAAATCAAGAACCAATTATAGGTTAGTCAAATTTTATTACAAATTCAAAAATAGTTGAACATACATGAATCTTAGCATGAGAGTATAAAAATACAGAGGAAACAGAAGGAAACAGAACCTCCTAAAAGGTTCACTCGGTGGTGCATGAAAAGAACAATAAGTTCTATGACGATTATGCATGAGTTGAGAAAACAGAAGTTCAAGTCCCCCTGCACCGGCACTTTATCCTTATACAGCATTTAATTCTAGCTATCCCTACTCCTATTCTAAAGCAGAGCTGGGGGACAGAACCTGTGCTGCTGCCAGACTCATGGGTGCAGGGCAGAGCTGGGGACGGAACCCGTGCTGCTGCCAGATTCATGGACCTAGGGCAGGGCTGGGGGACAGAACCCGTGCTGCTGCCAGACTCCTGGGTGCAGGGCAGAGCTGGGGAGAGAACCCGTGCTGCTGCCAGATTCATGGGTGCAGGGCAGAGCTGGGGGGGGGAGAACCGGTGCTGCAGCCAGACTCATGGGTGCAGGGCAGAGCTGGGGGGAGAACCTGTGCAGCTGCCAGCCTCATGGGTGCAGGGCAGAGCTGGGGGGAGGGGGAGAACCCGTGCTGCTGCTAGACTCATGGGTGCAGGGCAGAGCTGGGCGACAGAACCCATGCTGCTGCCAGATTCATGGACCTAGGGCAGAGCTGGGGGGGGAGAACCCGTGCTGCTGCCAGATTCATGGACGTAGGGCAGAGCTGGGGGACAGAACCCGTGCTGCTGCCAGACTCATGGGTGCAGGGCAGAGCTGGGGGGAGAACCCGTGCTGCTGCCAGACTCATGGGTGCAGGGCAGAGCTGGAGGGGGGGGAGGAGCCGTGCTGCTGCCAGATTCATGGATCTAGGGCAGAGCTGGGGGACAGAACTTGTGCTGCTGCCAGACTCGTGGGTGCAGGGCAGAGCTGGGGAGAGAACCCGTGCTGCTGCCAGACTCATGGGTGCAGAGCTGGGGGGGGGGAGAACCCGTGCTGCTGCCAGATTCATGGGCCTAATGGAACAATACCCATACTCTTCACTAGCAAACATTGTCTACCTGCAATTCTACGAAACTCACATAAGAACTTGAACATTAATTTCTGAAGCAAGGACATTTCAAATGAGCTACAGATTCAGGCCTATGACTTAGGCTAAATGAATGGATTCACAATACTGCATATGTTAGAAATGACATAAACCATTAATAGTCGATAGGAACAATTCACTTAATTACATTAACACACCTCTTGCATCTACATTATTAGCCTAGGAAAACATCTAACACAATTTAATGCATAAGTGAATCACATTTACTAGTGAGGCCAAAAAAAACGAATCACATTGGATACAATGGTCACTATACATTCTAGACATTAATTACTGAGCCTCACATTGGATCGCATTAACTTTTACAGGAACATAATATTTAATTCATATTTCCCCTAAAATCTAGTTCTCTCATAAAATTGGATAATATGTTAGTGTGTTCTACAAATGGTTACATTGCACTCCTAACGGGTACCCCATGTAGGATACAAATCTTCCAATCTATCAGTCTCACTCTGATGATGTTAAGTCATCACAAATCATCCTATCTGTGAGAAGTTGGCCTGGTATATGCTGTTCACTAATTAAAGTGGACACCTTGCACCAGAACAATTCGACTCTTATGGTAGATAGGTTTAAGACAACCTTTATAGAAAGCTATCCTAGTGGTAGCTGTGGAGAGCAGCCTTCAGGCTAAGTCTTGAAGGAATGTAAAGCAGCTTGTTTTACCACACAATCTCTTGAATCACCAAATGAAAAGACACCACACAGGTATATATATCAAATATATATGTATTTATTAATAAACACTCTCTACTAATCTCTTTATGAGATTAGAAGTCAGGAACATATGTACAAGTCAAATGTTATCACAATAAGTTTAGCACAATCGAATATCACAATTTTAGTTTGCTAGACCTAGGTCTAGGGCATCTAGAATCGAGGGACCCCCAAGAACCACCCCAGGTAGTTGTAGGAGACCCACAGGGGACGGACGCGGTGACCTGGCACCGGTGCGAGTCCTGTGCGAGTCTGCGCACTCAGACGCGATTGAGATTTCAATGTTAAAGGTCCCTTGCGTGTTCGAGGCGAACACACCGATCGGTCCTTGTACGAGTCGAAGGACGCGGTCACAGATAGAGATGCAAGGGAGATGGACGCGCTGTGTCTAACACAGACGCGAACCTTGTGCGAGTCAGTGCAATGGAGATCTCAGAGTTACAGGCCCTTTGTGTGTTCGAGGCGAACACCGATCGGACTCAATTTATAAAAGCTTAATCAGCACACCCTTATATGTATTGATCAGTCCAACTCTAGTACAGGATGAAGTCAAAGTCCAAGGAAAATACACTAATTGGTACGATACATTCTGGCAAGCAAAGAACAATCAATATTGTACGTATCCAACAAACAGTCCAAGAACAATTTAGTCACTTTTCAGATCCTTGTCTTTATTGATTCTTTTTATAAAAGATTCCCAGCACACGATCTAGCCGACACGTGTTTCGTCTATACTCAGACTTTTTCAAGGCTGGAAAAGTAAATATGTACAATAAAAATTCCATATATATACAAGATACAATCAATATCATATTAACACAAAAAAGAAAATTTAAATATCTAGTAATAAGAGCCATTAAAATGAGAGTAATCATAATTACAATTCCAAATATAAGCATCTCAACTATAATACATAGTTAATTGTAATAGATTGATATTATAGATCAGAAAGAACAAGAAAGAGGAGGAGGATCCCCGTGACATGGATATAAGTGGCCCTCTCTAGGATAAGAGAAAAAGAGCCTCATTTACATAGGCATGCTGTACGAAAAATTTGCCTAAAGAGACGAACAGAACCGGTGAGATCATCTCAAGATGAATGATTTGTGAATACCACCTATAAACCAAAAGAAAGTCCCATCACCCTACACCACTGTGAAGGTATATTCAAAAGCAACCAGTCGCCCAAGTATAGAGTCTAAAACGGAAACCCACCGGTATGGGAATGTAATAAAAGTTGATTCCAACAGCGAGAAGACACAGCGGTGCCTCAGACTGCGATTGAAATATCCTTCCGGATGTCAAATGGAATACCAATGATCTGGTAATATAGAGTAGAAACATGAGGTGAAAAACAACAAAAGTCAATGATACTATATGTAGAAGCTATATTGAGATGGTCACAGATATTAAGATTAAGATTAAGACCAAAGAATGTTACACAAAAACAAAGAATTAACCTGCCTACCAAAAATAGAAAATCTGTACTAAAGTCACATAAACGTGACCCTGATAAACGCACCAATCGACTATCTATTAGTCGATCTGTTCATAAGTATCTGGGAGGGTAACGAACCCGTGCCTAAACACATGCAACATAGATACGAGCATGCTTAAGTAGTGGTGTTGCTCAGTACAGTTAAATATAATTATAAAGACAATTACATTAAAAAGCGACACATAACTAGACAATTAACCGAACACATATAGGTACACAAGAGACCTATAAGTGTAAACGAGTGATAGAAAATATACTAAACAGAAAGGTCTAGCCGTATCAAGATCATAAAGACAAATGTTCCCAATAAAGGAACTCACCTCAACAAACTGAAATTTAGTGTAAGCTCATGTAGTAAATGGCTAACGGGTATCCAATACCCCCGTTCAATGCCGGAATGGTCTCGTTCTAATGAAAAGACAAAACAAATAAGAAATACTAGAGCGGCGTCCTAATGATAAAAAGCGTAGATCTAAAGTAACCGGAACCACTTAAAAAATAAGCTACCTCAGAAAAGGCATGAGGCCTCTATATGTATATATCAAGTAGGCAGTTCAAATGGGTATGTACCTCCCAATTGTAGTCAAAATTGTAGGTACAAGTCCGTGGTAAGAATGTACCTAATAATAAAAACAAGAAACCAAATCGGTAAATCGAGTATAATTGCATAAGGCAATGGAGTCCGTCCACAAAGTTGACGCTGGGTACTCACCCCTGAAGTAGAATAGTCCACGTCGACTAACAACACAGCAGTCTGCTCGCACCAAATGAAGCGAAACAAAAATAGCCATTTTGGAAAATATAAGGTCTCACGTCACGCCTGACGTAAACTGCGTCGGCGTGAGGTCCATTCGTATAGGTCCAAAAGCGAAGTCAACGGGGGCGATAATAAACCGCCATCTTGTAAGGTAGCCACGTTACGTATATAAAGGCGCATCAATCACTAGTCCGAAAGAATATAGAGCCAAGTAATAAAAAAAACACAGTTCAAAGTAATCAAATATTATAATTAAAAACAGGGGCAGTATGGTCTCGATCTCGGCCGAAACAGTAATAGGGTAAACGCCCTTTTCGCCACGATCACGTGAGTATAGTGGTCACGTGTTCAGTGCCAAAATATCTGATGTCCTGTGCGAAGGATGATCGCCATGTTGGAGAGGTGCCCTATTAATTGTGCAACATGGAATAAGTATTGGCGGGGCAAGCTTCTAAAAAATCATGACAGACCCAAGTTCATATCGGTCCTTTAGAGTATTGGATAAAATCCTTATTGAACCAAAAAGATGTGCACCATACTACGTCCATATTCATAAAAATATACATAAGACAATAAAATATCAAATGTGTGCCTAGTAAGCACAAACCAAGACAGTAAATGTTCCAAGGGGTGTTGACCAGGTGATATAAAAATATATACATCACATAGTAATATATGTCAAAAACGTCACCAAGTATGGAACGTACCACAATAGGGATGTACAGGGTTAACAGGTACACCAAATTAAATAAGTACCGAAACCAGTAAGTATAAGGGCGGAAGTCCTCACACATGGACAGAACATGATAAAATATCACCCAGGAAATAACTAAGAGAGTAGCCTAACACCATTCTGTAATAATTGTGATCTGTTAAAAGTGAATAGATCGGTAGAAAGGTTAATCTAGGTTATAGTTCAGTGCTTCCTATCACATACATCAAAATACCAGATTTTCAAAAAAAATTATTTTGCATGTACACAAAATAAAAGACATATTCATGGGTCATGTTACAGTGCAGACATCAAATGGCAAAACGTACTGCAGTGCATACACAAGATGAATTGAAAATAGTGTTACCTGTCACATTGTATTAATTTATCAAATCACTGTGATGTATTATACAAGCAAAGGATAATCATATATGGGTATCAAGATTCAGTATAGTCACACAGTTATATAATCATCAGAAATTAGTGTATACAACAACGATGGGATTGCTCCCCATCCTAAAGAACGCTCTAGTTGTTATAAAAAATCTTCACAGTTGACATAATCAAAATGCCCTGACCTTAATGAAGGGGAACTAGTAGTTCCTTTGCACTTGGTGAGACTTGGTATACAAATTGATACTGTAAGGTCTTACTCCTTTAGAAAAACATGAAGTTCTCTATCAGTATTGAGCCCTAAATCAACCGTTCTTAATTTAATTAGCCAATTGGATTCAAGTTTTCTAAGTGCAGTAATTTTGTCACCTCCCAGTGGATCATCTTCTACTATAGCAATCCCATGGAACCTAATTTGTAATATCTCTACATTGATATGTGCCATATTATAGTGAGTTGCTAGAGGGTAGTTGGTATTGTTATTCCGTATAGCTCTAATGTGCTCTTGTATCCGCTCTTTGAGCGGTCTAATTGTACTACCCACATAGATTAGTTTGCATTGACAAATGATACAGTACACTATAAATTTGGTGTTACAATTCATAAAGTGATGTATTCGATGTGTCTGTCCAGTATTATAAGAAAAACTGGTTATTTTGTTCTCAGCAAATTGGCATACACTGCACATTGTACACTTATAAAAACCCTTCGGTTTAGCTGGTAGCCATGAGTGGTTTTTGTCCACATATGTGTTAAGTGTGTTGGAAGGACTCAATATGTTCCGTAAAGTTCTACCCCTCTTATAGGTAATGCGGGGTTTGTTGGTAATGTATGGATCTAAATCATGATCCAATTTTAGTAGATGCCAATGTTTATGCATTGTCTTAAAAACATTGTTACTGTGTGAATTGTATTGAGTTATCATCGCAATATGTTTCCTCTCTATTTCATTCTTCTTTTTTGATTTGGACTTGAGCAATCCCTTGCGCTCCGTCCGATTAATCCTGGTGTGTGCTCTGTCTAGTGTGGTTTGGTCATAGCCTCTGGTAAGAAATCGTTGTTTCAACTTGGTGATTTCCGTTGGAAAACACCCTCTTTACTGCAATTCCTACGTAGGCGAGTCATTTCGCCAAAGGGTATTGCACGAATTTGAGAAACAGGGTGGGCACTACTGGCATGCAACACAGAGTTGCATGCTGTGATTTTGCGGAATAATTTGCACTCCAAATTACCATCCTCTACGAATAGTGTAATATCCAAAAAATCAATGTGGTTATCATTAATGTTGTGTGTAAAGCTCAAGTTGTACTCATTGACATTGAGATGTTCAATAAAAGTATCCAAAGTGGATCAGTCACCACCCCATATCATGAGGACGTCGTCGATAAATCTGCCCCAATAAATAATGGAATTAGTCAAATTGTCTGGACATGATTTCCAAATGTGATGTTCTTCAAAAAAGCCCATATATATATTAGCGAACGATGGAGAAAATTTAGCACCCATTGCAACTCCAGAATGTTGTTTGAACCAGATCTTATTGTGCATAAAGTAGTTGTTTTCAAGTGTTAAGCGCGTGAGTGCAAGAAGCATAGTAGTGTGCTCATATAGGGTCACGTCACGTTTGGATAAAAATATGTGAGTGCTTCCATCCCCTTAGTCAATGGAATGCTGGTGTACAAGCTACTCACATCTAAAGTGACAAAAGTAAGGTCATCAGTCCAAACTAGATCTTCTAATTTATTAAGAAGATCTTTAGTATCCTCAATGAAGGCAGGTAGGTTTCTCGCTATTGGTTTTAAATAAATGTCTATATATTCAGAGATACGTTCTGTTGGACCCCCTATCCCTGATATAATCGGCCTGCCAGGGGCACAGTAGGATTCTTATGTATTTTGGGCAAAGTATATATGTATGCTGCTCTCGGTGTTGGATTGAACATATACTTGACCTCTAAGTCTGAAAGTAGACCAGAGCTCTGCCAGTATCTCAGTGTTGTTTCTACCAGCTTATTAACTTCCTGCATTGGGTTTTTGGAGATCTTAGTGTATGATTCTTTGTCAGACAACTGACTATCAATTTCTCCGATGTAGTAGTCGTTGTCCATCAGCACTATATTGCCCCCTTTGTCTGCTTCCTTGATAGCTAAGTTAGAGTACTTGGTTAGTTCATAAAGGGCAGTTCTCTCTTCCTTATTCAAATTATCTTTAAATCTATTGGGTGCACTTAACAACTTGTCCTCGAGTTTATACAAGTCCTGGGTTACAGCCTTGTAAAAACAGTCAATCATATTATCTGGGGTTAATACTGGCGTGAAGCTCGACTTGGTTCTCAACCCACTGTCTGTCTGAAAGTTGGTTCCTATATCCAAGTCTTGTAATATTTCACCAATACTGGGTACAACCTCCACGCTGTCATCTAATGATAATAGCATTTGTATATTTTGAATGTCCCTGATTGTTTGTCCACTTTCACCAACTGTATATACAGGAACTGGACTTAGCCTTTTGTTATTTTCAAAGAATTTTTTAATTTGAGCTTACGGACAAATTTAAACAAGTCTATATGAATTTCTGTAAAGTTAGGTCTGGAAATTGGGCAGAAGCTTAGACCTTTTTAAGTACATTGGTTTCAGCACTAGTTAGTACTATGTGCGACAAGTTGACAATGGACACATCATTATGCTGTTCTTCAGTAGTAACCACTGTAGATGGATTACTGTCCTTCCAAGCTACATTTGTATGACCCATCAGTTCTTCTGTATGCGTGTTACTGACCTCGTCACTCTTTTGTTTTCTTCTTGGCCTGTTCTTTCTGCCCCCCCGCCTGGTTCTCTTCCTCCTAAGTTCTTTTTGTTGTAACCTAGTCGAGTCCCTTCCCTGTACTTCTCCAACTCTGATAAAAAAGAAGATGAACCTGTGGCATTTGTATCATTCTTCCCTGCATACGACAATGTTTCACTTCTGATCTCGCTTGTTTCACTAGTAATACTTGAGAGATCTGACTCGCTTACTGAAACTTCAATTTCAGGTCTCTTATTATTGAGAGAATTGACACTCTCTCTGGTTTGACTTCGTCAAACTTTTTCGCAAAGGTAAAAATTCTACCACTTTTGTAGTCGTTGTCATCTCTCTTAAGTTTGCGAATTTTTTTGTCCCTGATATATGTTTGATGCAAGTTGAGAACTTCTTTTAATATTTTGAAGTTCTTATCCGTAGCTTCTGTAAGATTCAGTTTTTAATTTCCTCCTCCACTTGTTCTATTTCCTCGAGTAATTTGGATCTCTTTCTCTCGGCATGCCTAATAAGTAGGTCCATCATGCCAAAGGATGAAGATGATATTAGGTTCTCCCATTCTGAGAGAAGATCAGGGTCCAGATCCTCAAACGTCGGGAAAATAATGACTCTGAGTCCCTCGGGACTTGTCTCATCTCAATATATTTTTTTAAAGTTGTAAGATCCCACCAACGTGAGAGTTCTAGTTTGCGTAATCCCTCTAATTTAATAAAGAGTTGTTTTAGTCCCTGAGGTTTATTCTCACTATTACTAGTTTTCTTGGACTGAATAGCTTGTCCTAGGAAAATGTCATTAAACATTTTGTCCCTGTCATCCTCAAATACTGCCATGTCTGCCAGAAAGTGTATCTACAGTACTTCTGATGATATTAATCTATCAGAACACGCCTACAGAAGAACTTTGAGTGCTGGTAACCACTAAGTACATAAACAAATACAAGAAAAAGGTAGTAGTGTTCCCAAAAGGGAGAAACTGCACATCAAATAATGCCTAGGTATATAGGTCTTATAGTCTAAAGCGTGTGACGTAATTTTCAAAAATTAGAGCGGGGTGCCAGGACAGCTTATGACATCTACTACCTAAAGATGTTATCAGCACATTACCATTAACATGCACATACATCAATTTATAAAAGCTTAATCAGCACACCCTTATATGTATTGATCAGTCCAACTCTAGTACAGGATGAAGTCAAAGTCCAAGGAAAATACACTAATTGGTACGATACATTCTGGCAAGCAAAGAACAATCAATATTGTACGTATCCAACAAACAGTCCAAGAACAATTTAGTCACTTTTCAGATCCTTGTCTTTATTGATTCTTTTTTATAAAAGACTCCCAGCACACGATCTAGCCGACACGTGTTTCGTCTATACTCAGACTTTTTCAAGGCTGGAAAAGTAAATATGTACAATAAAAATTCCATATATATACAAGATACAATCAATATCATATTAACACAAAAAGAAAATTTAAATATCTAGTAATAAGAGCCATTAAAATGAGAGTAATCATAATTACAATTCCAAATATAAGCATCTCAACTATAATACATAGTTAATTGTAATAGATTGATATTATAGATCAGAAAGAACAAGAAAGAGGAGGAGGATCCCCGTGACATGGATATAAGTGGCCCTCTCTAGGATAAGAGAAAAAGAGCCTCATTTACATAGGCATGCTGTACGAAAAATTTGCCTAAAGAGACGAACAGAACCGGTGAGATCATCTCAAGATGAATGATTTGTGAATACCACCTATAAACCAAAAGAAAGTCCCATCACCCTACACCACTGTGAAGGTATATTCAAAAGAAACCAGTCGCCCAAGTATAGAGTCTAAAACGGAAACCCACCGGTATGGGAATGTAATAAAAGTTGATTCCAACAGCGAGAAGACACAGCGGTGCCTCAGACTGCGATTGAAATATCCTTCCGGATGTCAAATGGAATACCAATGATCTGGTAATATAGAGTAGAAACATGAGGTGAAAAACAACAAAAGTCAATGATACTATATGTAGAAGCTATATTGAGATGGTCACAGATATATTATTAAGACCAAAGAATGTTACACAAAACAAAGAATTAACCTGCCTACCAAAAATAGAAAATCTGTACTAAAGTCACATAAACGTGACCCTGATAAACGCACCAATCGACTATCTATTAGTCGATCTGTTCATAAGTATCTGGGAGGATAACGAACCCGTGCCTAAACACATGCAACATAGATACGAGCATGCTTAAGTAGTAACCCTGGGCATAATACTTCGCTACGCTCACGGAGCATGCAAAGTTTGTGCTACTACGCACTACGCAAATTGCACGTAGCAGAGTGAATAACTGTGCTAATTGGCGTAGCAGCACTAAAATAAACACCTTCAAATGCTTTGATAAAGCAATTTTCTATGATAAAAAGCATATAACCAATTCACAAAAATGAATTTTGACAATTAAATATCACGCAATGAGAGAGGTGATGATTTTGGAGTCCCCCCTAACCTAGGGGGAGGACCAAGCAGATGCCTTGAACACAAAAAGCATATCATGTGAACGATTCAATGGTGGTCCCTTCCTCCTAGGACCACCCCAAGCACTGTTATGGGCAAAAATACAATCCCAACCAAAGGCCCTGCAAAGCATTATGGGACGAGATTAGCAGTGGGCAGTGAATATTATAGTTTCCAATATCAAAATAATTCTACAAAGAGCTGCAGTTCAACTAGTCGTTACTAGGTGTCCTCACGAGTCAAATGCAAAAGCATTGAAATTATTAATACATCAAGCTGCAGTTCCACTAGTCGTTACAAGATGTCCCTCACGAGTCAAATGCAAAAGTATTGAAAATCTTTCATGAGGCTTTTGCATTTGACTCGTGAGGACATCTAGTAACGACTAGTGGAACTGCAGCTCTTTGAGAATTATTTTGATATTGGATACTATAATATTCACTGCCCACTGCTAATCTCGTCCCATAATGCTTTGCAGGGCCTTTGGTTGGGATTATATTTTTGCCAATAACTGTGCTTGGGGTGGTCCTAAGAGGATGGGACCACCACTAAATGGTTCAAAAGATGTGTTTTTGTTTTCAAGGCATCTGCTTGGTTTTCCCCTAGGTTAGGAGGATCCTAAAATCATCACCCTCTCACTGCTTGTTAATTTATCGTTTTCACTTTTCTGTAGTAACTATATGCATTTTAGCATATAAAGACAGAGATATTTATTTTATCTTAACTTGCACTGTACAAGGTGCTTTTGGCAATTATTGTGCAGTGCAGTCAAGCACACAGCTACGCACTACACAATGTGCATAGCTATGTGTAGTTAAAAATGTACTTCACGTAGCTACGTGAAGTGCTACTACGCAAACTACGCCCAGGCTTATTAAGTAGTGGTGTTGCTCAGTACAGTTAAATATAATTATAAAGACAATTACATTAAAAAGCGACACATAACTAGACAATTAACCGAACACATATAGGTACACAAGAGACCTATAAGTGTAAACGAGTGATAGAAAATATACTAAACAGAAAGGTCTAGCCGTATCAAGATCATAAAGACAAATGTTCCCAATAAAGGAACTCACCTCAACAAACTGAAATTTAGTGTAAGCTCATGTAGTAAATGGCTAACGGGTATCCAATACCCCCGTTCAATGCCGGAATGGTCTCGTTCTAATGAAAGACAAAACAAATAATAAATACTAGAGCGGTGTCCTAATGATAAAAAGCGTAGATCTAAAGTAACCGGAACCACTTAAAAAATAAGCTACCTCAGAAAAGGCATGAGGCCTCTATATGTATATATCAAGTAGGCAGTTCAAATGGGTATGTACCTCCCAATTGTAGTCAAAATTGTAGGTACAAGTCCATGGTAAGAATGTACCTAATAATAAAAAACAAGAAACCAAATCGGTAAATCGAGTATAATTGCATAAGGCAATGGAGTCCGTCCACAAAGTTGACGCTGGGTACTCACCCCTGAAGTAGAATAGTCCACGTCGACTAACAACACGGCAGTCTGCTCGCACCAAATGAAGCAAAACAAAAATAGCCATTTTGGAAAATATAAGGTCTCACGTCACGCCTGACATAAACTGCGTCGGCGTGAGGTCCATTCGTATAGGTCCAAAAGCGAAGTCAACGGGGGCGATAATAAACCGCCATCTTGTAAGGTAGCCACGTTATGTATATAAAGACGCATCAATCACTAGTCCGAAAGAATATAGAGCCAAGTAATAAAAAAAACACAGTTCAAAGTAATCAAATATTATAATTAAAAACAGGGGCAGTATGGTCTCGATCTCGGCCGAAACAGTAATAGGGTAAACGCCCTCTTCGCCACGATCACGTGAGTATAGTGGTCACGTGTTCAGTGCCAAAATATCTGATGTCCTGTGCGAAGGATGATCGCCATGTTGGAGAGGTGCCCTATTAATTGTGCAACATGGAATAAGTATTGGCGGGGCAAGCTTCTAAAAAATCATGACAGACCCAAGTTCATATCGGTCCTTTAGAGTATTGGATAAAATCCTTATTGAACCAAAAAGATGTGCACCATACTACGTCCATATTCATAAAAATATACATAAGACAATAAAATATCAAATGTGTGCCTAGTAAGCACAAACCAAGACAGTAAATGTTCCGTGTTGACCAGGTGATATAAAAATATATACATCACATAGTAATATATGTCAAAAATGTCACCAAGTATGGAACGTACCACAATAGGGATGTACAGGGTTAACAGGTACACCAAATTAAATACGTACCGAAACCAGTAAGTATAAGGGCGGAAGTCCTCACACATGGACAGAACATGATAAAATATCACCCAGGAAATAACTAAGGGGCCCATTACGATACCCGGCGTAAATAAATCCGCCAGGCATGGAATCGGCAAAATACCGCCCGCATACACCGTCTGAACACCGACCACGCCATTACGATAACACAAACCGAAAACCGCCATCGGCGGAAAATCACACTAAATACCGCCCGCCATCGTCCGAGTCGGAGTCAAACCGCCCGCCACGGACGGAAACACGCCCGACAACACAAAACCGCCCGCCTCAAGGCCGACACACCGCACGTGAAATTACGATCGCACCGCCATGAGCGAGGGAAAACCACAAATATACCGCCCGCCAGCGCAAACAACGCCGATGCCAATCGACACGGCAGAAACCATGGCGCCCACGTCCCTGCACAGAAACCATCCGCTCACAAAACCAATAGCACACAACATGGCCAATAAGTCCACACAGCAAGGCACGCACAAATACACAAGCACAGTACACATCCCGAAAACACCCCCCGGACAAACAAAAATACAAAGGCCAGAACACCAGACACAACACACCTGAAAACAACAGACCATGAGGACACACCCACATAGGTAGGTACAAAAGCAGAACTCCCACAGACCACAACCCCTTGCAACATTGCAAACCAGAGAGGAGAGGAGAGGACACAGTGACACAGCAAGGACAGCAGCACACCACAGAAACGCACACATCACAACCACCACCACCACCACCAAACACCGGCACCACAAACCCCTGCACATTACACAACACACACCGCACCAGCACCACAAACACCATGGCACCACAAAGAATGCCCAAGTTCACGCCCATGGAGCTGACGGTCATGGTCGACGAGATCATCAAGGTGCACCCACAAATCTATGGGAACATGGTCCAGCACACACCACTAGCCACCAGAAACAGAATGTGGAACCGGATCGTAGACCAGGTCAATGCAGTCGGGACCCTGCCCAGGAACAGAGTCGAAATAAACAAACGGTGGAATGACGTCAAGAGCCTGGTCAAGAAGAAGGAGGGCAAAAACAGAGAGCTGGCTGCAGTCACTGGCGGAGGGAATCCCGCGCTCTTCAAGACCTTCAAAGCGTGGGAGGAGAAGGTGCGAGTCATCATCCATCCCGAGATCCTCGCCGGATTAGCAGGGGGAGTGGAGGCTGGTAAGTACAAACTAATGTATACCAGCACACCGCTATGTACTCACATGCACTACCACCATGCCACAGCTCCCAGGGACAAACACCCCCATGTCCAGCACACAATACACAACACATCACACACACATGCAACAGACACTACCACACACAGCCCAAACCGAACAACTGTAAGATGCGTGGGGACATGTGTACACTAAGCCAGCCACGTAACCACCAACAGGTCCCCAAATATGCCAGAAGCGCCACAACGAGCACCCACCACACCCATGTGTCCGCCACAGCTGCACTAACCGACAAGTAACAGGTAAGTGGCAGGAACACAAAGTGCAGTGGGTGGGAGGGTGGACAGCCCAAGTACAAAACACACCAGGCCCCTAGTCCCACAGTACAGCAAGGAGGAGCATCCCCCACACCCCACAGCCACGTGTCAGCCACCGCAGTGCACAACGACAGCCGAAAAGGTAGACATCACGGTCCACAGCAATCGGTGTCAGTGGGTGTCCAGCCACCACTACGACCCACAACACCCCCCCACCCCCACAGACCTGCAACATGGAGCACCCCCGCTTAGAACCATGTGGCATCCAGTACAGTGCACGCCCGAACAACTTGCAGGTGGGAAACTGGACAGGGCTGGATCACTGGAGGCATGAGGGCCGTAACACCTACCAACACATGGGACATGTCACGTAGCAGACGAACACGCAGCACCGCCCACCGTCACGAACAAGTGAACAATGTGCACACGGACATGAACCACAGACTCACACCCCACATGACCCATCACAAACACAGCAACACCCAAGGAGCCACGTCTGCATGCACAAGCCACACTGAACATAGTACCACACGGCAGCCACTGTGCAACCCATCACACACAACCGAAACACCATTGAAGTCCAGTTCATGTAGCCCCTACTGCCTGTCAACCACACACCCCACAACTACGCCTATGTAAGACAAACAACACTAGACGCAACAGAGCGGAACAACAGAAATGCACACGAACACCACTGAACCCATCAAACACACAGACACACCATGCACATACAACATACCATCCATCCCATCCGTCAGCCCCAGTCTCATGAAAGGCATGTCATCCGCACAGCTGCCACACATACAGCAGTCACGCTAAGACACATGCCCATGACCAACCATGTGCCAGAAGTCAATGAAGCGCACGACACACTGTGAGCAACAACACACAACATGGGACACACCCCCCCGAGCACTGCAGTGATGCACATGGCACAGGGCAGCACGCACACCAAGGAGATGGGACAACTGCAATACGTTGGCTGGCACACAACCAACACTCACTCATAACGATGCGTCCAATGCCATGCCCAGTAATCACACCAGACAGCAAATATGCAGGCCATGTCAAGCATGCACACACCTCAAACCATGCACTGTCATGCTGCCACAACACATGTCACGTTCGGCACCCATGGCTTACAGCATGTACCCCAAAAGCATATCCCCTCCCAAATGTGAATCTGGGGCATGGCCCCCATGTTGCCATATGCGCTCCTAAGCGTTCCATATGAACCCCAAAAGCAAAGTACAAACCAGACCCAGGATGGGCCAGGAGCCCGCATACACCAGAGTCACAATGAGTAGGGGCACAGCAACACACCCATCGGCATGGCCAATCCGTCCCATGCCACATGTGCACAGCACACAGTCCCATTGCCTAGCACACGCAACTACAGATGCCACAGCCACACACTCGCCTCCGGGAAACCCATGTACGAGATTGCACGAACTGCCAATGTCAGATAACAAATACATACTGTGCCAGGTGCAACACAATGACAAATCCCATTCTCACCACAGGTGACGAACTCACGGATGCTGGGGATGGAGACAGCAGCCAGCACAGCCAGCCCACAAGCCCCCAACGAGGACACACGGATCTGGAGGATCTGACCTCCTCTTCGGACACGGACCATCAAGCAGGCCCATCTGGTGGGGCAGGGCCCAGCCGCTCCCCAGGACCCCTCCTACCCACCAACCCATCATCCAGGGCTGCTGAACAGTCCCAGCCCCTGCTGCCACTGTCGTTGCGGCCACTCCCACGGTCATTGCGGCCACACCCACGGTCATTGCGGCCACTACCACTGCCGCAACCGCCACCATCGCCGCACCGACCACCACCGCCACCACCATCACCACGTCTTCGCTGGCACCAGCCCCAGCGCAGGTGGTGGCCCGGCCGACTGGATCCACCCTGGGAGCCACAGCGAGGACCGCGGTATGCAATGTGGCTAGTGGGCAGGCCGGTGGCAGCAGGACTGGTAGGAGGAGCAGGGTCAGGGAAACGCCAGCCTCCCTGGGAGCCATGCCCTGCCTCAAATGGCCAGAGTCCTTGGGGCCTATGAGGAGGCCCAAGAACAATGGGTCAGGTCTGCCACAGACACGCGGGAGGTGCTGGGGTGCTGAGGTCCATGGACGCCCATATGGGCCAATTCGTGTCCCGTATGGACCAACTCGTGGACCTCATGGGCCAGCTGGTGGTGGCGGTGGGGTCACAGGCAAGGCCAGCAACACCACCTCCGCCACCACCTGCTAGGGCGCAGGGTCGGGCAGCAGTGTCCACATCCCCTGCGACCACAGCCAGTGAGCACACCTCACCCACCACCAGCAGGTCGCCACCACACACCCCCTCCCAAACGTGGAAGGGGCCGTCCGAAGAGGAAACAGGTCTCCCGGGAGGACTTCGCACGCACCAGTCGCAAGTGAGGCAGCCAGCCAGCCTTCCGCCAGCCTGCCTTGACCAGCCACTGCATTGACTTGCTCTACGATCCCACTCCACACAGCCAGCTGGATGGCATGTGTGTGTTGGACCATGGACATAGAACCAGTGGGTACACCCTGAGCTTCACGCAGCCATGACCGACAGCTCATTGACACTGCACGCACCACTTTTGTCATCACCTTACGCACAATCACATGTCACAGTTTGTAATAAATGCACCTTTTTCACTAACTGCTGTTTGTGCCCTGTGTTTTATTTGTACGGAATACAACGGCCACCTTGGGCGGAAAGGCACCTGATGCGTGGCATGGCAATGGAATCCGGACGGCCTGTAGGGACCTAGAGGTGGGAGACAGAACAGGAGCACATTCAATGAGTGTGTCACACACCCATCACACAGTACATGTCAACAACTACAAGCAATGTACACACATCGCACAGAGCAATAGGGCACAATGCCACAGTTACCGACAGTGGCATACTACCCTGGCCATGGAGCGTTGACACACAGCACGTAGTGAACAAACGGCCACCCTGACACAGCACACACACACCTGCACAGATACAGCCACATCAGCCGTCGTACATGGACACTCACCGTCAAGTGAAGTAGCGGGCGATGAGCTGCTGCCGCACATTCCCAGCTTCCTCCTCTCCGCTGTCCTCCTCACTCGAGCTGTCCTGGTCTGCGGGCTGGGGCCCTGGTTGATCTCCGTCATCCACAATGAGGGGGATCTGCTTCCGAATGGCCAGATTGTGCAGCATGCAGCACGCCACCACTATCTGGCACACCTTCTGTGGGGAGTACGCCAGTGCACTCCCGGTGCGGTCCAGGCACCTGAACCTGGACTTGATGAGGCCAAAGGTACGCTCGACCACACGTCTGGTCCTCCCATGTGCCTCATTGTATCGATCGTCTGCTGGGGTGCGAGGATTCCTCAATGGACTGAGCAGCCATGCCCCATTCGGATACGCAGAGTCACCTGGGTGTGAGGGACACAGAGAACCGTTGCTATTCCAACTGGACAGGGGACAGCATCGCACAACAAGCACGCTACACCACTCCACATACTCACCGACAATACAGCCACGATCCTGTTGCAGATTGGCCATCAGTCGTGGCAAGATGCTGTTGCGCATTATGTGTGCGCCATGGGCCGAGCCTGGAAACTTGGCACACACGTGGGTGATCACCATGTCCGCAAGGCACACCACTTGCACATTCAGGGAGTGCGTGTGCTTCCTGTTGCGGTACAGGTGCTCAGTGGCCTGTGGTGGAACAAGGCCAACATGTGTGCAGTCAATGGCTCCCACGACGTGTGGGATTCTGCCAAGGGCATAGAATGCACCCTTCACTGCCGCCAATTCACGAGCCCTGGGGAAGCGGATGTACCTGTTCCGGTAAAGCATCATGGCTGCCAGTACATCCCTCAGCACCTTGCTGAACATGGGCTGGGACATCCCACCTCCACTGCCCACTGTGTGCTGGAATGACCCAGTGGCGAAGAAATGCATGGCGGCCATCACCTTAGCCGTGGGGGTGACAGCAGTCGGATACACCCTGCGGGGACGGAGATGGGGCTCTAACATGGCACACAGTCGATGCAGGGTTGGCCTGTCCAGCCGAAACTTCCTGATAACCTCTGTATCGTCCATGTCCGCCAGCAATTGGTATGGGCGGTCAATGTTCGGTCTCCGCCTGGGGAAAATGGCAGAGGACACATGTCAAAGCAACACGACACATAGCAATTTCGCATACACATCACTGACATGACTGAGCAAGCACATGTGCCACAGCCCAGCTGTCAAGCTGGGACGGCACGGCCACAATACACTTACACAGGTCTCCCAACAATGGCAATGGCAAGTGAGACATACCACTGCCATGGTCATGCACATGGGGATCTAGGCCCCAATGACTTGCGGGGCGTGCTGATGGGGACTGACTGCATATTCGTCAAGCGGCAACGCCACGGCGACATGAGTGTCTGCTGAGCATGGAACTGCTTCCGAGGCTGGATGAGTATGGCACACGACGACTGACGATGTGGGCACGGGCTGAGCGGCCAATACAAGTGGGACCTGTGGCACGAGGGGAAATGAGACAGTAGTAGGTGTCAGCACTGCACCCTATGTACAGCACTGTACGGATCACAGCTCCCGAAACATTGACAGGTGTCCACATTGACAGCCCCATGCCAAGACGGCTGTGTGCTTGCAGTCACACGTCACAGGTGAGAGGTTACATTGCACGTGCCAGGTGGCAGACGTACATAGTGGGAGCTGGCATGTGTGTGCATGTGTCTCCTGTTCAGGATCCACCAGATGGGCGCTGACTCTGTACTGACCATTGGACACAGCATGTTCCGTGGAAGGCTTGTGTGTGTGGGATGGTGGCACTGGATGTGCCTCCGTTGGGTGGGGGCCATGCACAGGGCGGGTACGTCGATGATTGCGCATTGTTGGTCACGGTGGGTGCACCTACTAAGATGTGTTGCCCTGTGTTCAATTCCTATGTCCGCATGATGATGGACTGTGGATGTGGGCAGACTACACATTGGTCGATGTGCTGACTATATGCATGTGCCTTCACACCAGGCACCGCTGCCCCTGCACATGTGACCCCTGCTGGACTCGCTGCTGAGTCTGTGGAGCTGATGCACCTTCTGTGCGTGGGGCGGACAGCTCTCCTCACTTCCCTCATTGCGCATGTCATGTCTTTGCCGCAGGTGACATGGATCATGGAGGGCCCACATGTACGCGTGGGTAGGCTACACATGATTGTTCACTGGTCGCCACCCCCAGTCAGTGTTTCGAATGGGAAGGTTGTTGTGCTGGTGGTATATTCGATGTGGCGGATGGGCGGGCCTAGGTGCGGGCTTACATTCCGGACATGGGGGTAGTTGGATTGGCGACTAGTTGCAGTGCACACGGAACACGTCTCTTCCTTTCCACATCTGGGACATCCCTTGTACTACTTGACAGTGATACGGTCATCTTCGCCCCAGCCCTCATGTCCTCCCCTCGCCCCCCAATATGCATGCTCACCTGCGAGGCTAGCGCTTGCACAGGCAGCCCCAAGCTCGCACCAGGGAGGGCAAGGAGTGTATGTGTGGGTCCAGTTGCACGAGTGGGCTGTCTCAGGGTATGATGTGTGGCGGGACGCCGTCCACCTGCGTGGTGCCCCCAATGGAGACCCGGCCTGCATGGACTATGCATCACAGTCTTCGCCTTCCGGATCCGCCACCTGCGACACCCAGTGGCTGTGGCTGCCCTTGCGGCCAGGCCGCGTCCGTCTGTGACTGGTGGCCCACACATTCACTCTTTGGCCTCTCTGGGGAGGGCTCGGGGGTGGTGGCGCACGCGCTTGCACTTAGTCGCAATGGCATGTGGCGTGGTTGGTATGATGGGCAATGGATGGGATGGTGCGAGCCACCTCCCGTGACGTCAGTGCTGCTCGTGCTGTGGTGCGTCCCCCTACACTTCCATTTGACTTTTTGCCATGCTAGATGTTGAGGTTCTATTGCCTGCGTGATATGACCAGGAGGAGCGCGAGGAGACCTCTCACACACCATGCTCCACTGCCATCCCGTGCCCTGTATCGCCTGTGCGGATTGACTATGTTGGGGTTACACCTGGTCGACTGGGGCTGTGTGTGCCTTGTCAAGGGGCATGGCGGGCGCACAACATGATCCTGCTTGTCCACGGAGGGTGGGCTGACGTGTGCGCCTGGTACCGCTATGTACGTGTTCCCGGCTGCTGTGCACACACGTGTTCACTCCCCCGACAGGTGTCCTCTCACTATGCCCAGGGAAGCGGTGGTGTACTGTTCATGACCCCTCCCAACACGGCGTGCTCCAACTTGGCATGTGCGCATCTACCCGTCACACCCACCCACCTGTGCACTGCGTCCATACGACTTCACACGACACATGTGTGTCTTCCACAGTAGTGCTACTCATTTGCGTTGACATCCAATACCAGTGGACTACATGGTCATGTCACGACTGCCGTGTACTTCACATCCTCTCATCCTCTCTCATTCGTACTTGTGAAATGAGTCAGCGGAGACAGTTTTGGTTTCAAACATTATATTGAGTCTTCTGTCCTCTGTGATGCAGTATAGTGGACACTACTGGCAGCGGGATACATGTTGAGGATATACTGAGCATGATTGCAAATGGGATAGGGTGTGGGGTTACATGTGATTGGCTGTTGCATGTGGGATGTGGGCTTCAGAGTGACATCTGCTTGGCCAAGGCTGTGCTAATGTACATTTACGTATAGCTGCGGAGCTGCGGACTTTGACACAGACGGTATACATGTAGCCTACCAGACTGCTTGGCATCATGGGCACAGTCCATCTCAGTTCCATGTGACAGGTTTGCTGCGTGTTGTTCCTCATGCACGTGTGCATGTGAGATGACATCAGGGCATGTGCTTGCGTGCATGCAGCGGCGTGCCACTTGTTGTTGCACTGTGGTGGTTACTGGACATGTCACAGTCACTGGGGTCGTGTTGTTGTTGTATGCACTTGTCGTCCATGCAAAGGTCCTGGTATGGGATTCCCGGGGCGGGGGTGGGAGGGGTGCAGCACCCACAGACTCCAGGCGACCTATTCATGTCCACTGAGCGGTGTGTGTGTCCATGTGCGCTGGATCCATGTCGTGTCCTGGTTGTTCGTGCAGTTCCGTCCATGTGGGTGCGATACACAGAGCCCATGCCACTGCCTCCCACGATGCATGCGGTGTTCCTGGATGTGATGGGGAACAGTGTGCATGTCCCGGTCATATCCGATGTCATGGCGATGTCGTTGATGGTGTGGTTACAGTTGCCGGTCGTTTGGTATGGCTGTTGTGGTGGTGACTGGCCAGATCCGTGCGGAAGCTAAGCATGGGTGCGGGGTTGGACATCATAGGTCACTCGGGAACCTGCGTTGTGGTCCGACGTATTTACAGGTTGTCAGGTATGCAATGCCGTCCAGCAGGGCTTCCATGTCATTGGTGGTGTACATGTTTGCCAGCCAATGAAGCGGATGGTGGCTGTCAAGGTGTTGTTCGTAAGTTGTCCCTTGGAGGACCATGATGGGGCATGCTGGGTGACATTCGATGTAGCTGTTCTCGATGATCCGTCGTGTGGAGGCACAGTGGTCCCATTTCAGTGCGCGTGCGATGTTGGCCACATACGCCATGCCCCCATAGGCAGAGCAGGCCCTGTCGTGTGCGTCCAGAGGGAGGAGTAGTGGTAGCAGGTCCGCCTTCAGACATGCCGGGTTGGAGAGGCATATCTCGACGGGATGCTGGTAGGGACACCTCCGACAGTAGAAGACGGGCATGACGCAGCTGAACAATGTGATGCGGTAAGTCAGTCGGTAACTTACGTTCAGCAGGGACAGGAGATCGCATCCCAATGTATGTATCGTGTTGGTTTTGTACAGCTTGAGCTGTTCGGCGTAGTTGGGTAGGTGTGTTGCGGTTGCCATTTCGCAGCGGTTCGTTGAGGTGGCGTGCTCCGGCTGTGTGTGCAGTCTGCAATGTGCACGCTCCGGGGTTGCTGTGAGCTCTGTGTAGTCGTAGGGAGACAGGACTTGTGTTCTGTTGGCTTGTTTGGAGGACACGGGCCCTCTTCCCACATGCTTCTCAGACAGTTCAAGGTCAGTGCTGTGTGACTCCTTCCAATTAACTTGCATGTGGCCGACATGGGGGAGTGTTTTCTTCTTTCTTCCCCGTCCGTTGTGTGCTTCTGTGATATGCGCTATCTGCCCTGTGGTCGGTCTCCTCGGCATGCCTGTGTTGGTCTATTCTTGGACAATGGCTGTATTCACCGGCTTCTGTCGTAGGGCTGTGGTTTCGGAGTTGGAATGGAAGGTCATTCAGTGCTGTCTGCTCTCCCTAGTGTGGGCGGCAGGCTGCCTTTCCGCTCTGCGTTGGGCCTTGTGTGTGAATGTTATTCTTGGGCCACCTGTTGTCGGTCCCCGGGCTCTTTGGTGTTCCGTTTCATATGTCTTGTTCATATGTGCAGGGTGGTATGGGTTTTTCAGTGTGGTACTGGCGTTCCTCTTCCCGAAGGGGCCCTGCTTCTCCTAGTTGGTGTTGCCGCCGCTGTGTGCTACGCCATGTTTGTTACACTGGGGTGTGTCCTGCTGTTGCGTGACTTCACTGACATGTGTGCGTCGGTTGTGTGGCGTTGGGTGTTGTCCGTGAATTGGGCGTTGGGGACATGTCTGTGGCCGGCCTGTCACGTGTCATGTGCGTTCGGGGTGGGGCTGATGTGTGTGCTGCTTGGTTGTGTCCCTGTGTCTGTGTGCGACGCATGCATGGCGCTGCGGTTGGCCTCTGCGTTGTGCGCATGTGTGGCGGCGTCATCGGCGCTTTGGGGCCGTGACGGGGTGGTTGGTTCCTAGTCCCAGGTGGTGTGTACACATGTGTTCCGCGATGTTAGGATTTGGCCTGTGTGTCATATGTGGATGCAATGGTGGATGTGTAGTGTACACGCGCTGGTGGGGGTTGTCCGCTTTTTCCGCCCTTGCACTGTGTGCGCTGTTTGCGTGCACTTGTTGTGTGTGTGCCTACCTGCGTCTCCGCGGTACGTTGCGTCCTTGGTGGTGCATCAGCAGAAGCATGGGGAGGGCCTGCAGTGCTGGATTCATGCTCGGGATGCCGCTTCTTCGTTTTCCGTGCTCTGCGTCCGTGTTACCGCCTCTCTTTCACGTGCGGTGTCTCTTAGCCGTGGGAGCCGTTTGTTTGCGGCATCGTAATTTATGCGCCGGGCGGGACGTGTTTCGTCGGACGGTGTGTGTCAGTTGTGCTGCGCCGCTACGTGTACGGGCGCACTTTGATGGCGGACGGTGTTGCTGGCTTGCCGGCGGTGTTTGGCCTACTTTACGCATCGTAATTGGACGGGCGTGTGGACTGCTGCGTGCCGGCGGTAACTGGTGGTTTTTGCATCCGCCAGCACGGCGGTTGTGCTTCCGCCCGCCATCGTAATGAGCCCCTAAGAGAGTAGCCTAACACCATTCTGTAATAATTGTGATCTGTTAAAAGTGAATAGATCGGTAGAAAGGTTAATCTAGGTTATAGTTCAGTGCTTCCTATCACATACATCAAAATACCAGATTTTCAATTTTTTTTATTTTGCATGTACACAAAATAAAAGACATATTCATGGGTCATGTTACAGTGCAGACATCAAATGGCAAAAACGTACTGCAGTGCATACACAAGATGAAATGAAAATAGTGTTACCTGTCACATTGTATTCATTTATCAAATCACTGTGATGTATTATACAAGCAAAGGATAATCATATATGGGTATCAAGATTCAGTATAGTCACACAGTTATATAATCATCAGAAATTGGTGTATACAACAACGATGGGATTGCTCCCCATCCTAAAGAACGCTCTAGTTGTTATAAAAAATCTTCACAGTTGACATAATCAAAATGCCCTGACCTTAATGAAGGGGAACTAGTAGTTCCTTTGCACTTGGTGAGACTTGGTATACAAATTGATACTGTAAGGTCTTACTCCTTTAGAAAAACATGAAGTTCTCTATCAGTATTGAGCCCTAAATCAACCGTTCTTAATTTAATTAGCCACTTGGATTCAAGTTTTCTAAGTGCAGTAATTTTGTCACCTCCCAGTGGATCATCTTCTACTATAGCAATCCCATGGAACCTAATTTGTAATATCTCTACATTGATATGTGCCATATTATAGTGAGTTGCTAGAGGGTAGTTGGTGTTGTTATTCCGTATAGCTCTAATGTGCTCTTGTATCCGCTCTTTGAGCGGTCTGAATGTACTACCCACATAGATTAGTTTGCATTGACAAATGATACAGTACACTATAAATTTGGTGTTACAATTCATAAAGTGATGTATTCGATGTGTCTGTCCAGTATTATAAGAAAACTGGTTATTTTGTTCTCAGCAAATTGGCATACACTGCACATTGTACACTTATAAAAACCCTTCGGTTTAGCTGGTAGCCATGAGTGGTTTTTGTCCACATATGTGTTAAGTGTGTTGGAAGGACTCAATATGTTCCGTAAAGTTCTACCCCTCTTATAGGTAATGCGGGGTTTGTTGGTAATGTATGGATCTAAATCATGATCCAATTTTAGTAGATGCCAATGTTTATGCATTGTCTTAAAAACATTGTTACTGTGTGAATTGTATTGAGTTATCATCGCAATATGTTTCCTCTCTATTTCATTCTTCTTTTTGATTTGGACTTGAGCAATCCCTTGCGCTCCGTCCGATTAATCCTGGTGTGTGCTCTGTCTAGTGTGGTTTGGTCATAGCCTCTGGTAAGAAATCGTTGTTTCAACTTGGTGATTTCCCGTTGGAAAACACCCTCTTTACTGCAATTCCTACGTAGGCGAGTCATTTCGCCAAAGGGTATTGCACGAATTTGAGAAACAGGGTGGGCACTACTGGCATGCAACACAGAGTTGCATGCTGTGATTTTGCGGAATAATTTGCACTCCAATTTACCATCCTCTACGAATAGTGTAATATCCAAAAAATCAATGTGGTTATCATAATGTTGTGCGTAAAGCTCAAGTTGTACTCATTGACATTGAGATGTTCAATAAAAGTATCCAAAGTGGATCTGTCACCACCCCATATCATGAGGACGTCGTCGATAAATCTGCCCCAATAAATAATGGAATTAGTCAAATTGTCTGGACATGATTTCCAAATGTGATGTTCTTCAAAAAAGCCCATATATATATTAGCGAACGATGGAGAAAATTTAGCACCCATTGCAACTCCAGAATGTTGTTTGAACCAGATCTTATTGTGCATAAAGTAGTTGTTTTCAAGTGTTAAGCGCATGAGTGCAAGAAGCATAGTAGTGTGCTCATATAGGGTCACGTCACGTTTGGATAAAAAATATGTGAGTGCTTCCATCCCCTTAGTGAATGGAATGCTGGTGTACAAGCTACTCACATCTAAAGTGACAAAAGTAAGGTCATCAGTCCAAACTAGATCTTCTAATTTATTAAGAAGATCTTTAGTATCCTCAATGAAGGCAGGTAGGTTTCTCGCTATTGGTTTTAAATAAATGTCTATATATTCAGAGATACGTTCTGTTGGACCCCCTATCCCTGATATAATCGGCCTGCCAGGGGCACAGTAGGATTCTTATGTATTTTGGGCAAAGTATATATGTATGCTGCTCTCGGTGTTGGATTGAACATATACTTGACCTCTAAGTCTGAAAGTAGACCAGAGCTCTGCCAGTATCTCAGTGTTGTTTCTACCAGCTTGTTAACTTCCTGCATTGGGTTTTGGAGATCTTAGTGTATGATTCTTTGTCAGACAACTGACTATCAATTTCTCCGATGTAGTAGTCGTTGTCCATCAGCACTATATTGCCCCCTTTGTCTGCTTCCTTGATAGCTAAGTTAGAGTACTTGGTTAGTTCATAAAGGGCAGTTCTCTCTTCCTTATTCAAATTATCTTTAAATCTATTGGGTGCACTTAACAACTTGTCCTCGAGTTTATACAAGTCCTGGGTTACAGCCTTGTAAAAACAGTCAATCATATTATCTGGGGTTAATACTGGCGTGAAGCTCGACTTGGTTCTCAACCCACTGTCTGTCTGAAAGTTGGTTCCTATATCCAAGTCTTGTAATATTTCACCAATACTGGGTACAACCTCCACGCTGTCATCTAATGATAATAGCATTTGTATATTTTGAATGTCCCTGATTGTTTGTCCACTTTCACCAACTGTATATACAGGAACTGGACTTAGCCTTTTCTTATTTTCAAAGAATTTTTTAATTTGAGCTTACGGACAAATTTAAACAAGTCTATATGAATTTCTGTAAAGTTAGGTCTGGAAATTGGGCAGAAGCTTAGACCTTTTTTAAGTACATTGGTTTCAGCACTAGTTAGTACTATGTGCGACAAGTTGACAATGGACACATCATTATGCTGTTCTTCAGTAGTAACCACTGTAGATGGATTACTGTCATTCCAAGCTACATTTGTATGACCCATCAGTTCTTCTGTATGCGTGTTACTGACCTCGTCACTCTTTTGTTTTCTTCTTGGCCTGTTCTTTCTGCCCCCCCGCCTGGTTCTCTTCCTCCTAAGTTCTTTTTGTTGTAACCTAGTCGAGTCCCTTCCCTGTACTTCTCCAACTCTGATAAAACCTGTGGCATTTGTATCATTCTTCCCTGCATACGACAATGTTTCACTTCTGATCTCGCTTGTTTCACTAGTAATACTTGAGAGATCTGACTCGCTTACTGAAACTTCAATTTCAGGTCTCTTATTATTGAGAGAATTGACACCCCCTCTTGGTCTGACTTCGTCAAACTTTTTCGCAAAGGTAAAAATTCTACCACTTTTGTAGTCGTTGTCATCTCTCTTAAGTTTGCGAATTTTTTTGTCCCTGATATATGTTTGATGCAAGTTGAGAACTTCTTTTAATATTTTGAAGTTCTTATCCGTAGCTTCTGTAAGATTCAGTTTTTTAATTTCCTCCTCCACTTGTTCTATTTCCTCGAGTAATTTGGATCTCTTTCTCTCGGCATGCCTAATAAGTAGGTCCATCATGCCAAAGGATGAAGATGATATTAGGTTCTCCCATTCTGAGAGAAGATCAGGGTCCAGATCCTCAAACGTCGGGAAAATAATGACTCTGAGTCCCCTCGGGACTTGTCTCATCTCAATATATTTTTTTAAAGTTGCAAGATCCCACCAACGTGAGAGTTCTAGTTTGCGTAATCTCTCTAATTTAATAAAGAGTTGTTTTAGTCCCTGAGGTTTATTCTCACTATTACTAGTTTTCTTGGACTGAATAGCTTGTCCTAGGAAAATGTCATTAAACATTTTGTCCCTATCATCCTCAAATACTGCCATGTCTGCCAGAAAGTGTATCTACAGTACTTCTGATGATATTAATCTATCAGAACACGCCTACAGAAGAACTTTGAGTGCTGGTAACCACTAAGTACATAAACAAATACAAGAAAAAGGTAGTAGTGTTCCCAAAAGGGAGAAACCGCACATCAAATAATGCCTAGGTATATAGGTCTTATAGTCTAAAGCGTGTGACGTAATTTTCAAAAATTAGAGCGGGGTGCCAGGAGAGCTTATGACATCTACTACCTAAAGATGTTATCAGCACATTACCATTAACATGCACATACATCAATTTATAAAAGCTTAATCAGCACACCCTTATATGTATTGATCAGTCCAACTCTAGTACAGGATGAAGTCAAAGTCCAAGGAAAATACACTAATTGGTACGATACATTCTGGCAAGCAAAGAACAATCAATATTGTACGTATCCAACAAACAGTCCAAGAACAATTTAGTCACTTTTCAGATCCTTGTCTTTATTGATTCTTTTTTATAAAAAGACTCCCAGCACACGATCTAGCCGACACGTGTTTCGTCTATACTCAGACTTTTTCAAGGCTGGAAAAGTAAATATGTACAATAAAAATTCCATATATATACAAGATACAATCAATATCATATTAACACAAAAAAGAAAATTTAAATATCTAGTAATAAGAGCCATTAAAATGAGAGTAATCATAATTACAATTCCAAATATAAGCATCTCAACTATAATACATAGTTAATTGTAATAGATTGATATTATAGATCAGAAAGAACAAGAAAGAGGAGGAGGATCCCCGTGACATGGATATAAGTGGCCCTCTCTAGGATAAGAGAAAAAGAGCCTCATTTACATAGGCATGCTGTACGAAAAATTTGCCTAAAGAGACGAACAGAACCGGTGAGATCATCTCAAGATGAATGATTTGTGAATACCACCTATAAACCAAAAGAAAGTCCCATCACCCTACACCACTGTGAAGGTATATTCAAAAGAAACCAGTCGCCCAAGTATAGAGTCTAAAACGGAAACCCACCGGTATGGGAATGTAATAAAAGTTGATTCCAACAGCGAGAAGACACAGCGGTGCCTCAGACTGCGATTGAAATATCCTTCCGGATGTCAAATGGAATACCAATGATCTGGTAATATAGAGTAGAAACATGAGGTGAAAAACAACAAAAGTCAATGATACTATATGTAGAAGCTATATTGAGATGGTCACAGATATATTATTAAGACCAAAGAATGTTACACAAAAACAAAGAATTAACCTGCCTACCAAAAATAGAAAATCTGTACTAAAGTCACATAAACGTGACCCTGATAAACGCACCAATCGACTATCTATTAGTCGATCTGTTCATAAGTATCTGGGAGGGTAACGAACCCGTGCCTAAACACATGCAACATAGATACGAGCATGCTTAAGTAGTGGTGTTGCTCAGTACAGTTAAATATAATTATAAAGACAATTACATTAAAAAGCGACACATAACTAGACAATTAACCGAACACATATAGGTACACAAGAGACCTATAAGTGTAAACGAGTGATAGAAAATATACTAAACAGAAAGGTCTAGCCGTATCAAGATCATAAAGACAAATGTTCCCAATAAAGGAACTCACCTCAACAAACTGAAATTTAGTGTAAGCTCATGTAGTAAATGGCTAACGGGTATCCAATACCCCCGTTCAATGCCGGAATGGTCTCGTTCTAATGAAAGACAAAACAAATAATAAATACTAGAGCGGTGTCCTAATGATAAAAAGCGTAGATCTAAAGTAACCGGAGAACCACTTAAAAAATAACCTACCTCAGAAAAGGCATGAGGCCTTTATATGTATATATCAAGTAGGCAGTTCAAATGGGTATGTACCTCCCAATTGTAGTCAAAATTGTAGGTACAAGTTCGTGGTAAGAATCTACCTAATAATAAAAAACAAGAAACCAAATCGGTAAATCGAGTATATTTGCATAAGGCAATGGAGTCCGTCCACAAAGTTGACGCTGGGTACTCACCCCTGAAGTAGAATAGTCCACGTCAACTAACAACACGGCAGTCTGCTCGCACCAAATGAAGCGAAGCAAAAATAGCCATTTTGGAAAATATAAGGTCTCACGTCACGCCTGACGTAAACTGCGTCGGCGTGAGGTCCATTCGTATAGGTCCAAAAGCGAAGTCAACGGGGGCGATAATAAACCGCCATCTTGTAAGGTAGCCACGTTACGTATATAAAGGCGCATCAATCACTAGTCCGAAAGAATATAGAGCCAAGTAATAAAAAAAACACAGTTCAAAGTAATCAAATATTATAATTAAAAACAGGGGCAGTATGGTCTCGATCTCGGCCGAAACAGTAATAGGGTAAACGTCCTCTTCGCCACGATCACGTGAGTATAGTGGTCACGTGTTCAGTGCCAAAATATCTGATGTCCTGTGCGAAGGATGATCGCCATGTTGGAGAGGTGCCCTATTAATTGTGCAACATGGAATAAGTATTGGCGGGGCAAGCTTCTAAAAAATCATGACAGACCCAAGTTCATATCGGTCCTTTAGAGTATTGGATAAAATCCTTATTGAACCAAAAAGATGTGCACCATAATACGTCCATATTCATAAAAATATACATAAGACAATAAAATATCAAATGTGTGCCTAGTAAGCACAAACCAAGACAGTAAATGTTCCAAGGGGTGTTGACCAGGTGATATAAAAATATATACATCACATAGTAATATATGTCAAAAATGTCACCAAGTATGGAACGTACCACAATAGGGATGTACAGGGTTAACAGGTACACCAAATTAAATACGTACCGAAACCAGTAAGTATACGCGCGGAAGTCCTCACACATGGACAGAACATGATAAAATATCACCCAGGAAATAACTAAGAGAGTAGCCTAACACCATTCTGTAATAATTGTGATCTGTTAAAAGTGAATAGATCGGTAGAAAGGTTAATCTAGGTTATAGTTCAGTGCTTCCTATCACATACATCAAAATACCAGATTTTCATTTTTTTTATTTTGCATGTACACAAAATAAAAGACATATTCATGGGTCATGTTACAGTGCAGACATCAAATGGCAAAACGTACTGCAGTGCATACACAAGATGAAATGAAAATAGTGTTACCTGTCACATTGTATTCATTTATCAAATCACTGTGATGTATTATACAAGCAAAGGATAATCATATATGGGTATCAAGATTCAGTATAGTCACTCAGTTATATAATCATCAGAAATTGGTGTATACAACAACGATGGGATTGCTCCCCATCCTAAAGAACGCTCTAGTTGTTATAAAAAATCTTCACAGTTGACATAATCAAAATGCCCTGACCTTAATGAAGGGGAACTAGTAGTTCCTTTGCACTTGGTGAGACTTGGTATACAAATTGATACTGTAAGGTCTTACTCCTTTAGAAAAACATGAAGTTCTCTATCAGTATTGAGCCCTAAATCAACCGTTCTTAATTTAATTAGCCACTTGGATTCAAGTTTTCTAAGTGCAGTAATTTTGTCATCTCCCAGTGGATCATCTTCTACTATAGCAATCCCATGGAACCTAATTTGTAATATCTCTACATTGATATGTGCCATATTATAGTGAGTTGCTAGAGGGTAGTTGGTATTGTTATTCCGTATAGCTCTAATGTGCTCTTGTATCCGCTCTTTGAGCGGTCTGATTGTACTACCCACATAGATTAGTTTGCATTGACAAATGATACAGTACACTATAAATTTGGTGTTACAATTCATAAAGTGATGTATTCGATGTGTCTGTCCAGTATTATAAGAAAAACTGGTTATTTTGTTCTCAGCAAATTGGCATACACTGCACATTGTACACTTATAAAAACCCTTCGGTTTAGCTGGTAGCCATGAGTGGTTTTTGTCCACATATGTGTTAAGTGTGTTGGAAGGACTCAATATGTTCCGTAAAGTTCTACCCCTCTTATAGGTAATGCGGGGTTTGTTGGTAATGTATGGATCTAAATCATGATCCAATTTTAGTAGATGCCAATGTTTATGCATTGTCTTAAAAACATTGTTACTGTGTGAATTGTATTGAGTTATCATCGCAATATGTTTCCTCTCTATTTCATTCTTCTTTTTTGATTTGGACTTGAGCAATCCCTTGCGCTCCGTCCGATTAATCCTGGTGTGTGCTCTGTCTAGTATGGTTTGGTCATAGCCTCTGGTAAGAAATCATTGTTTCAACTTGGTGATTTCCCGTTGGAAAACACCCTCTTTACTGCAATTCCTACGTAGGCGAGTCATTTCGCAAAAGGGTATTGCACAAATTTGAGAAACAGGGTGGGCACTACTGGCATGCAACACAGAGTTGCATGCTGTGATTTTGCGGAATAATTTGCACTCCAATTTACCATCCTCTACGAATAGTGTAATATCCCAAAAATCTATGTGGTTATCATTAATGTTGTGCGTAAAGCTCAAGTTGTACTCATTGACATTGAGATGTTCAATAAAAGTATCCAAAGTGGATCTGTCACCACCCCATATCATGAGGACGTCGTCGATAAATCTGCCCCAATAAATAATGGAATTAGTCAAATTGTCTGGACAACATTTCCAAATGTGATGTTCTTCAAAAAAGCCCATATATATATTAGCGAACGATGGAGAAAATTTAGCACCCATTGCAACTCCAGAATGTTGTTTGAACCAGATCTTATTGTGCATAAAGTAGTTGTTTTCAAGTGTTAAGCGCGTGAGTGCAAGAAGCATAGTAGTGTGCTCATATAGGGTCACGTCACGTTTGGATAAAAAATATGTGAGTGCTTCCATCCCCTTAGTCAATGGAATGCTGGTGTACAAGCTACTCACATCTAAAGTGACAAAAGTAAGGTCATCAGTCCAAACTAGATCTTCTAATTTATTAAGAAGATCTTTAGTATCCTCAATGAAGGCAGGTAGGTTTCTCGCTATTGGTTTTAAATAAATGTCTATATATTCAGAGATACGTTCTGTTGGACCCCTATCCCTGATATAATCGGCCTGCCAGGGGGCACAGGAGGATTCTTATGTATTTTGGGCAAAGTATATATGTATGCTGCTCTCGGTGTTGGATTGAACATATACTTGACCTCTAAGTCTGAAAGTAGACCAGAGCTCTGCCAGTATCTCAGTGTTGTTTCTACCAGCTTGTTAACTTCCTGCATTGGGTTTTTGGAGATCTTAGTGTATGATTCTTTGTCAGACAACTGACTATCAATTTCTCCGATGTAGTAGTCGTTGTCCATCAGCACTATATTGCCCCCTTTGTCTGCTTCCTTGATAGCTAAGTTAGAGTACTTGGTTAGTTCATAAAGGGCAGTTCTCTCTTCCTTATTCAAATTATCTTTAAATCTATTGGGTGCACTTAACAACTTGTCCTCGAGTTTATACAAGTCCTGGGTTACAGCCTTGTAAAAACAGTCAATCATATTATCTGGGGTTAATACTGGCGTGAAGCTCGACTTGGTTCTCAACCCACTGTCTGTCTGAAAGTTGGTTCCTATATCCAAGTCTTGTAATATTTCACCAATACTGGGTACAACCTCCACGCTGTCATCTAATGATAATAGCATTTGTATATTTTGAATGTCCCTGATTGTTTGTCCACTTTCACCAACTGTATATACAGGAACTGGACTTAGCCTTTTCTTATTTTCAAAGAATTTTTTTAATTTGAGCTTACGGACAAATTTAAACAAGTCTATATGAATTTCTGTAAAGTTAGGTCTGGAAATTGGGCAGAAGCTTAGACCTTTTTAAGTACATTGGTTTCAGCACTAGTTAGTACTATGTGCGACAAGTTGACAATGGACACATCATTATGCTGTTCTTCAGTAGTAACCACTGTAGATGGATTACTGTCATTCCAAGCTACATTTGTATGACCCATCAGTTCTTCTGTATGCGTGTTACTGACCTCGTCACTCTTTTGTTTTCTTCTTGGCCTGTTCTTTCTGCCCCCCCGCCTGGTTCTCTTCCTCCTAAGTTCTTTTTGTTGTAACCTAGTCGAGTCCCTTCCCTGTACTTCTCCAACTCTGATAAAAAAGAAGATGAACCTGTGGCATTTGTATCATTCTTCCCTGCATACGACAATGTTTCACTTCTGATCTCGCTTGTTTCACTAGTAATACTTGAGAGATCTGACTCGCTTACTGAAACTTCAATTTCAGGTCTCTTATTATTGAGAGAATTGACACCCCTCTTGGTTTGACTTCGTCAAACTTTTTCATAAAGGTAAAAATTCTACCACTTTTGTAGTCGTTGTCATCTCTCTTAAGTTTGCGAATTTTTTTGTCCCTGATATATGTTTGATGCAAGTTGAGAACTTCTTTTAATATTTTGAAGTTCTTATCCGTAGCTTCTGTAAGATATGGGGGCCTATTATCAAGAAACGGCGTTAAAATTATCGCCGCTTTAGCGGCAGGAAACTGCCACTAAAGCGGCGATAATGGGCTTGATAATATGCCCTTGAGAATTCCAATAGAAGCCCATGTTCTGGTGTCAACATGGGCTTCTATTGGAATTCTCAAGGGCATATTATCAAGCCCATTATCGCCGCTTTAGCGGCAGTTTTCTGCCGCTAAAGCGGCGATAATTTTAACGCCGTTCTTGATAATATGCCCCTCAGTTTTTTTATTTTCTCCTCCACTTGTTCTATTTTCGACTTTGAACTGTGTTTTTTTTATTACTTGGCTCTATATTCTTTCGGACTAGTGATTGATGCGTCTTTATATACGTAACGTGGCTACCTTACAAGATGGCGGTTTATTATCGCCCCCGTTGACTTCGCTTTTGGACCTATATGAATGGACCTCACGCCGACGCAGTTTACGTCAGGCGTGACGTGAGACCTTATATTTTCCAAAATGGCTATTTTTGTTTTTCTTCATTTGGTGCGAGCAGACTGCCGTGTTGTTAGTCGACGTGGACTATTCTACTTCAGGGGTGAGTACCCAGCGTCAACTTTGTGGACGGACTCCATTGCCTTATGCAATTATACTCGATTTACCGATTTGGTTTCTTGTTTTTTATTATTAGGTACATTCTTACCACGGACTTGTACCTACAATTTTGACTACAATTGGGAGGTACATACCCATTTGAACTGCCTACTTGATATATACATATAGAGGCCTCATGCCTTTTCTGAGGTAGCTTATTTTTTAAGTAGTTCCGGTTACTTTAGATCTACGCTTTTTATCATTAGGACACCGCTCTAGTATTTATTATTTGTTTTGTCTTTCATTAGAACGAGACCATTCCGGCATTGAACGGGGGTATTGGATACCCGTTAGCCATTTACTACATGAGCTTACACTAAATTTCAGTTCGTTGAGGTGAGTTCCTTTATTGGGAACATTTGTCTTTATGATCTTGATACGGCTAGACCTTTCTGTTTAGTATATTTTCTATCACTCGTTTACACTTATTGGTCTCTTGTGTACCTATATGTGTTCGGTTAATTGTCTAGTTATGTGTCGCTTTTTAATGTAATTGTCTTTATAATTATATTTAACTGTACTGAGCAACACCACTACTTAAGCATGCTCGTATCCATGTTGCATGTGTTTAGGCACGGGTTCGTTACCCTCCCAGATACTTATGAACAGATCGACTAATAGATAGTCGATTGGTGCGTTTATCAGGGTCACGTTTATGTGACTTTAGTACAGATTTTCTATTTTTGGTAGGCAGGTTAATTCTTTGTTTTTGTGTAACATTCTTTGGTCTTAATAATATATCTGTGACCATCTCAATATAGCTTCTACATATAGTATCATTGACTTTTGTTGTTTTTCACCTCATGTTTCTACTCTATATTACCAGATCATTGGTATTCCATTTGACATCCGGAAGGATATTTCAATCGCAGTCTGAGGCACCGCTGTGTCTTCTCGCTGTTGGAATCAACTTTTATTACATTCCCATACCGGTGGGTTTCCGTTTTAGACTCTATACCTGGTCGACTGGTTTCTTTTGAATATACCTTCACAGTGGTGTAGGGTGATGGGACTTTCTTTTGGTTTATAGGTGGTATTCACAAATCATTCATCTTGAGATGATCTCACCGGTTTTGTTCGTCTCTTTAGGCAACTTTTTCGTACAGCATGCCTATGTAAATGAGGCTCTTTTTCTCTTATCCTAGAGAGGGCCACTTATATCCATGTCACGGGGATCCTCCTCCTCTTTCTTGTTCTTTCTGATCTATAATATCAATCTATTACAATTAACTATGTATTATAGTTGAGATGCTTATATTTTGAATTGTAATTATGATTACTCTCATTTTAATGGCTCTTATTACTAGATATTAAAATTTTCTTTTTTGTGTTAATATGATATTGATTGTATCTTGTATATATATGGAATTTTTATTGTACATATTTACTTTTCCAGGCTTGAAAAAGTCTGAGTATAGACGAAACACGTGTCGGCTAGATCGTGTGCTGGGAATCTTTTTATAAAAAAGAATCAATAAAGACAAGGATCTGAAAAGTGACTAAATTGTTCTTGGACTGTTTGTTGGATACGTACAATATTGATTGTTCTTTGCTTGCCAGAATGTATCGTACCAATTAGTGTATTTTCCTTGGACTTTGACTTCATCCTGTACTAGAGTTGGACTGATCAATACATATAAGGGTGTGCTGATTCAATCAATCAATCAATCAATCACGGCATTTATAGAGCGCGCTACTCACCCGGGAGGGTCTCAAGGCGCTGGGGGAGGGGGTAAGTTACTGCTCGAACAGCCAGGTCTTGAGCTGCTTCCTGAAGGAGAGATGGTCCTGGGTTCGCCGAAGGTGAGTGGGGAGGAGTTCCAGGTCTTGGCTGCCAGGTAGGAGAAGGATATTCCTCCGGCGGTGGCTCTGCGGATGCGTGGTACGGTGGCGAGGGCGTGGCTGGTTGATCGTAGCTGGCGGGTGGGCGTGTAGAAGGTCATGCGGTCGTTGAGGTACTTGGGGCCCAGGTCGTGGAGGGCCTTGTGTGCGTGGGTGAGGAGTCTGAACGTGATTCTCTTGCTGACGGGGAGCCAGTGCAGGTCTTTCAGGTGTCCGGTGATGTGGCTGTGTCGGGGGATGTCCAGGATGAGTCGTGCGGAGGCGTTCTGGATGCGCTGGAGTCTTTTTTGAAGTTTGGCTGTGGTTCCGGCGTAGAGGGTGTTCCCATAGTCCAGTCGGCTGGTGACGAGTGCCTGGGTGACGGTCTTCCTGGTTTCAGTGGGGATCCATCTGAAGATCTTGCGGAGCATGCGCAGGGTGTTGAAGCACGAAGATGAGACGGAGTTGACTTGTCTGGTCATCGACAGGGAGGAGTCCAGGATGAAGCCCAGGTTGCGTGCGTGGTCCGTTGGCTTGGGCGCGGTGCCCAGGTCCGGGGGCCACCAAGAGTCGTCCCAGGCGGAGGGTGATGAGCCCAGGATGAGGACTTCCGTCTTGTCTGAGTTCAGTTTAAGGTGGCTGTTCCTCATCCAGTCGGCGACGTCTCTCATCCCGTCGTGTAGGTTGGCTCTGGCGGTGGTGGGGTCGTTGGTGAGGGAGAGGATCAGCTGGGTGTCGTCGGCGTAGGAGATGATGTTGAGGTTGTGTTGGCGTGTGATGGCTGCGAGGGGCTCATGTAGACGTTGAAGAGGGTTGGACTGAGTGAAGATCCTTGTGGAACGCCGCAGATGACTTCGGTGGCCTCGGATCTGAACGGGGGAGGCGGACTCTCTGGGTTCTTCCGGCGAGGAACGAGATGATCCATTCCAGTGCTTTCTCTCGGATTCCGATGTTGCTGAGGCGCTTCACTAGGGTGCGGTGGCAGACGGTGTCGAACGCCGCGGAGAGGTCCAAGAGGATGAGGGCTGCTGTTTCCCCGTTGTCGGTTAGGGTTCTGATGTCGTCGGTGGCTGCGATAAGGGCGGTCTCGGTGCTGTGGTTGGCCCGAAACCCGGACTGCGAGGGGTCGAGGGATCCATTCGTCTCGAGGAAGGCGGCAAGCTGTCTGTTGACGGTCTTCTCGATGACTTTGGCCGGAAACGGAAGGAGCGAGATGGGACGGTAGTTCTTGAGGTCGGTGGGGTCCGCCGTTGGTTTCTTCAGGAGGGCGGTAAGCTCGGCGTGCTTCCAGCTCTCCGGGAAGGTGGCGGTGTGGAAGGAGGAGTTGATGATGTCCCGGAGATGGGGTGCGATGGTGGCGTCGGCTTTGTTGAAGACGTGGTGTGGGCAGGGGTCGGTTGGTGATCCGGAGTGGATGGAGTTCATCGTGCGGGTGGTGTCTTCGGTGCTGATCGGGGTCCAGTTGCAGAGGGTGGTGGTGGCGGGCGTTGGTTCGGCGGTAGGGTGCGTGGTCTGTGCGTCGAAGCTGTTATGTATGTCGGTGATCTTGCGGTGGAAGAACGCGGCGAGTGAGTTGCAGAGGTCTTGCGAGGGGTGATGTCGTTGTTTCCGGCGCTGGGGTTGGAGAACTCTTTGACGATGCTGAAAAGTTCCTTGCTGTCGTGGGCGTTGTTGTCCAGTCGTTCTTTGAGTGCCGACTTCTTGGTGGCACGGATCAGCTGGTGGTGTTTGCGGGTGGCGTGCTTGAGGGCGGTCCTGTTGTCTGTGGTCTGGTCGAGTCGCCAGGCTTTCTCGAGAGTGCGGCAGTTCTTCTTGGATTCCTTGAGTTCGTTGGTGAACCAAGGGGTTTTCTTGCTTCCGGGTCTGCTGGGAGGGTTTTTAGTGGTGCGAGGTCGTCGGCGCAGGCGGTCAGCCACTTGGCGAGGTTGCTGGCTGCTTCGTTTGGGTCCGTTGTGTTGGTGGGTGTGTTCTGGCTGAGGGAGGCGGTGAGCTGCTCGGCGGTGATCTTGCTCCAGCTCCGGCGGGGAGCCTGTTGCGGGTGGTGGTGGGTCGCAGTCTTTCTGAAGCTGAAGTGGACGCAGCTGTGGTCGGTCCAGTGGAGTCCGGTGGCGTGGCTGAAGGAGATGTGCTTGCTGGAAGAGAAGACGGGGTCAAGCGTGTGGCCGGCGTAGTGGGTGGGCGTGTTCACCAGTTGCTTGAGTCCGAGGTTGGCGAGGTTGTCCAGCAGGGCGGTGGTGTTTCTGTCGTTGTTGTTCTCCAGGTGGAAGTTGAGGTCCCCTAGGAGGATGTAGTCGGCGGAGGGCATGGCGTGCGGGCTGATGAAGTCTGCGATGTCTTCGCTGAATAGTGTGCGGGGTCCCGGGGGTCTGTAGATGAGGGTGCCTCGGAGGGTGGTCTTGGGGTCAGTGTGTATCTGGAAGTGTAGGTGTTCGGCGGCGGTGAAGGTCTCGTCGGAGTTAGTCGAGATGCGGATGGTGTTCTTGTGTACGATGGCGATGCCTCCTCCCGTCTGGTTGACGCGGTCCTTCCGGGTGATCTTGTATCCGTCCGGGATGGCTATGGCGATGTCGGGCGCTGAGGAGGCGTTCATCCAGGTTTCGGTGAGGAAGGCGACGTCCGGTGCTGTTTCGTCGAGCAGGTCCCAGAGTTCCACGGCGTGCCTGTGGACGGAGCGGGTGTTCAACAGGATGCATTTCAGGTGGTTGCTGCTGGTGCTCGACTTGGCGGAGGTGGTGCACGTCCGGGGGCAGGTGAATCGGCAGGCTTGGCAGGTGAAGGGTCCGTGGGTGCGTCTCGGTGAGGCTCGGTAGCAGGCAGGGTTCCGGCCGGCATTGAGTGCGGTGAGGGTGGCGGCGTCGTAGGTCCGTCGAGTAGTGTTGCATCGGTGGGATCCAGGGGTCCTGGCGCTGGGCGCGGGCCAGGCGCGGACGGGCGCAGACGGGCTTACCTTTGGCGCACCTTCGGCGCTCCGTCGGTGCTCCCGCTGCGCGCGGACCGCTGCGCGGTCGCTCAGGGGCGTCATGAGTAAGGAGCCTGGAGGGAGGAGCAGCTGGGTGGCGGGAGCGGGGCGGCGAATGGAATCACGGGGGCGGGGCCGCAGGGAGGCAGTGGCGGGAAGTCCCAGGAGCAGCGGGCAGCGGGAAAGTCCCAGGAGCAGCGGGAAAGTCCCAGGAGCAGCGGGCAGCGGGAAAGTCCCAGGAGCAGCGGGCAGCGAGCGAAGGAATCTCCAGGCAGGAGGCGGCAAGGCAGGCAGGAGCGGCAGCAGTGAGTGGGGCGACCAAGCCCTGTGGAGGGCTGAGCGGTCACTTTTATAAATTGATGTATGTGCATGTTAATGGTAATGTGCTGATAACATCTTTTATTTTATTTATTTTTTATTTATTTTTTTATTTTAAAGGTTTTATATAGCGCTGGCTGGACCCAAGGGTATCAGAGCGCTTTACAAGGGTCGCATGAGTAGATATGGAAATAATAAAAAATACAATGAGGTAGCATTCAAATCCAATTAAAACAATAGATGTCAACTTAATTTAAAGAACAGAATTACAGCAAACTGAGATGATCAGCAGCAAGTCAAGAGAAGAGAGGTAGTCGTGGAGCAAGGGGGATAGAGAAAGCGGGGGCAGGATGTAAGAGTGTAGAGAGGCTGTGAGGGGGGTCGGGAAATACCAAGTACATCAAGCAGGGCCTAAGAGAGGAATTAGAGAGATAGAGGGCAAGAAAAGTGAGAGGTGGAAAGGGGCTGGAGAAAGGGTATCGGGAGGTCAGAAGGGGGAATCCTAAAACAGTAGGGGGCCGGGATGGAGTATGTGCCCAGGGAAGGGGTTAAGGGCCCCAGAATTTTTCGAGAAGGTGAAGTTTGAGGTCTTTTTGAAGCTGAAGTAGGAGGGGTTGCAACGAAGTTCTTTAGGGAGTGCATTCCAGATGGTAGGCGCATTGCCAGAGAAGGAGCGTGATTGAGTAGATTTCTTGTTTAACAGAGGAGGGACAAGAACGAGTGAATTTGAGCTCCTCAGTGTTCGAGAGCAGCCCGCTTTGAACAGTTTGTCTGCGAGGTACAGAGGGGTGTGTTGATGCAGGGCTTTGTGTGTAATGCAGGCGGTCTTGTAGGTAGATCTGCCTTCAATAGGGAGCCAGTTGAGGGCTTTAAGGGTAGGGGAGATGTGATCGAACCGTTTGAGGTCGGTAATGAGCCTAGCAGCAAGGTTAAGAACAGATTTGATTGGGGCTAGGTGGACTTTAGGTGTTCCAGAGAGAATGGCGTTATCATAGTCGATTTTGGACAGGACCAGTGATTGGCAGCTGATCTAAAGTCATCAGCCGGGATGAAGGGTTTTAATTTCTTGAGGTGAAAGAGAGTGAAGAGAGCACTTTTGGCCGAGTTTTTTATGTGGGAGTTGAGAGAGAGGTTCTTGTCGATGTTAATTCCGAGGGATTTAACTGAGTTGGATAAGGTGAGAGAGCAGTTGAGCGCTGTAAGGTCAGAAATCCAGGTTTGGATAGGGAGCGGGCTGTTTTTGGGGGAGAAAAGAATGATTTCAGTTTTTTTAGGGTTGAGTTTGAGGTGGTTATAGTGGAACCAGGATTGGATCTTAGTCAAGGTGTCATTGAGGTGTAGCATGTCAGCGTGGGATTGAATCTTATGATAAAGTTGAGTGTCATCAGCGTAGAGGTGATACTTGATTCCCGCATGCTTAAGAATAAGGGTGAGGGGTTCCATAAAGAGGTTGAAAAGAGAGGGAGAGAGAATAGAGCCCTGTGGGACACCCAGTGAGACAGGCATAGGTTTAGAAAAGCAGTCGTGAATTTTGAGTTGCTGGGTAGTAGATGTCATAAGCTGTCCTGGCACCCCGCTCTAATTTTTGAAAATTACGTCACACGCTTTAGACTATAAGACCTATATACCTAGGCATTATTTGATGTGCGGTTTCTCCCTTTTGGGAACACTACTACCTTTTTCTTGTATTTGTTTACCGATCGGACTCAGTACGAGTCGAAGGATACAGTTTTAGATAGTGTTACAAAGGAGATGGACGCGGTGTGTCTAACACAGACGCGAACCCTGTACGAGTCAGCGCAATTGTCGCACTTGGAAAGTTAGAGTTTTAGGACACTTCTAGGGACGCTACAAGCAAGTCACTTACAGGGTAAGTAGTTCTAGGGCCCACACCCACAGGAGCACCGTAGTGCTGAAGTTACCTCACCCAGGGGAGCCGGGTGCATAGGTGTTCTTTGGTGTCGGGTCGCGGCGTCGTTTTCAATGGGAGCCAGTGAAGACTTGCTGCTTGCGGCGACAGGAGAAGTGTCCGGAGGAATCCAAGCCTGGATTCGGAAGATGGAAGACCTGAAAGCAGAGGGGACAGTGTTCAAAGTCACTTGGCAGTGACTCGGGGCAAGGAAGATGGATGCCCACCGTCGTCGCAAGATTCAGGTCATTTGCAGTTGCCTTGACTCCTCAGCCACGAGGTCCAGGGGGCGTCGACGATGACCAGGAGCTGGATTCGGAGTGTCCCATAATGTCTGCAGCTTACTGCGGTGTTGGCGACTCGATCGGAGCCAACAAGCCTTGGTAACAGCAAGTCTTGGGGAAAGTGTGAAGAGGCAATGGCGCAGACCAGCAAGGTCTGTGAGACTCACCCAGCGAGGGTAAGTCAGGGCAGGCCTGGAGCAATAAGGGGAGCCCTTTGGTTTCTTTAGAAAGTCTTTTGGGGACCCACAAGCCGGCTGGCAAGGGATCGCGAAGACGCCTCGGGAGGATTCACTCACAGGGGCCCACGGTCACTCGGGAAGTGGTAGGCCTCTGATCTTAGGAGGGATTCCTGCTGGAGGCTGGGACCACACGTGGTCCAAAGCACAAGTTCGTGGAACGTTGTGAAGGGGTTGCACTGGACAATAGTGCACAGTACCCAGGGGTCGCAGTTCCTCGTTACTCTTGGGGTCCACTGGCCTCAGCTTCGCTGGGGACTCACAATGGCCTTTAAGAAGTTAGGAAATCCACTTCTTGGGCTGCAGGGACTTCGGACTCTGGCGGGAGCGGCATAGTTTGCGACCGTCGTTTGTAGTTTTTGGTGCCTGCCAAGCAGGGGAGTCACTCCTTGACTCCAAGGGAGATTCTTCAGTCTTCCAAATGTAGTGGAACGTCGAAGGTCTGGGATTCTTCTTGTAGAGCATCGTCCAGGGAAATCTAGGGTGCAATGCACAGGTTCCCCCTCTTATACTAAAAGAAAGGGAGGGACTAGCTCTATGACCCTACCTATGGGAGGGTCAGTGGAGTGGGTGGCTACACCCACTTCCCTTTGTCCAGTTTCACGCCAGAGCAGGGACAGGAAGCCCCTGAGCCGGTTTGAACTGGCATATGCACAGAGGAGCCTTCTGCTCCCCCAGTGCAGGACTTCAAAGCACTCTAAGAGTGCACCCACCCAGCCCCAATACACTAAACCCTGTCTGGGAGGTGGTCACACCCCTTGGGACAGGATATCTATTGTTGGGCTTCTTCCACTGCGAGTGTTGGTCATCAGCAGGAGGGCAGCCCAGTGTCTGTGACTGGTGGCATCCATCTTGTGATGCCAGGGCTCTGCAGGATTCTACCGCGTTTCCACAGTAGGTACATGTCTATCCCTCTAGAAGGGTGGAATGCTACTCCCGCCGCCAGGACTGGCGGGGGGTAGTATTCCAAGGTGTTTGACACCAAACACGACATGTTTCGATGCAGCCATTCCAAAGTTAGCATTTTACCGCGAGGATATAATGCACTTAAAAGTATATGGTTTAACCGCATCCACAAACAGCACCAGAGAATGGACTCTGAGAGCTGCAGAGGGGCCCTGCTCAGGCAGAGGCACCCCCTCACATAGAAGCCAAGCACCCTGCCCTCAGGATTGATAGGGCCTGCCTTAAGGGTGACTGATAGGGTTATATGTGTGTGTAGGGAGAGATATAGGTAACCTATATCTCAGTGAGGGGTGCTAGCACTTCCTCACTCAGGCTGCAGTAGCAGGCCTGTGGTGTCAGATTTAGTCTGCTTCCCAGGGGTGGCATAATACATGCTGCAGCCCCTGGTAGGCCTGTGAAGTACCTATGCCCTTGGTACCTAAGGTACCATATACTAGGGACTCATAAGGTACCACAGTATCCAATCACTAGTGCACCTAGAGTGCACTCCAAATCGTTTAAAGAGAAAGCAGATAGGCTGGGGACCTGAATAGCAGGTTCCCAGCCAAACTAAGTCAAAAACCAACAAAACACCAGGAAAAAGTGGGGGCAACCATGTAGTCAGATTCCACCTTCCTACATAACCCCCTCCAAACGAAAGGAGATGAGGCTAACCTTGTCCAGGTGAGCCTGTATTTACTGAGTGGCCATATAAGGAAGTACCTGCACTAGCATGGTTACCCCCTGTCTTATGGTCCACTAAGTTATCCCTCACCCTAAGGGTATGAGAGGGTCTCCACCATGGGGAATTACTACCTGTGGGGTGTTTTGGTAAAGGACAAGGCTGATAAGGTGTCTGAGCAGGGAAGTGAGACCCTAGGGAAGTTGGTCTCGGTTTCCTCAGATCACTGGTCACCATGTATGCCTGTCTTTCCATGACTGAGCTGCACTTTGCTCTAAGGGTCAACCTTTGGCTGCCTACAGCTGGGGGTTGGGTCCCTTTGGGTGGAACACTGGAGGGACATGGCAGGTTTGGAACCTTTTGGTTCCAGGTTTGCCCTTGCCTAACAGAGTCCTTCTGGGGAAGGTCCCTACACAAAGGTATGGGGGATCCCTCAGTGTGTGGAGGAATTTTCACCTGGCTAGGGCTACTAGACTGGGTGCCCCTAATCTGCTGATGGGGGGTTCCTCTGGACAGGGGCCCTGTGGGGTCCACTGACCTCCCTGACCTCTGCAGCCCTGGGCTGACTGAGGTAGGGTAGAGAGGGGCAGGTTACCTGCTCCAGACTGGGTAGCACCTTGGAAGGGTCCTCTGCCATCAGAGGTGGGGCCAGGCCAGGCCTGACTACCTCTGGGGCAGTTCCTTCACTAGGGGTAGGATCAGTTCCCTGAGGAGGCTGACCCTTACCTGCTGTCTGGGGGAAGGAGACTTTTCTTCAACCCCTGTGCTCTCTTTTGGGGGAGAGTGGGCCATTCTTCCAGGCTCCATCTCTCCAGCATGTCCCTGGGCTGGGGCTGTGGCCATCACAGCCCCACTAGCTTTTTCAGGGACGCCTAGCATCTTCAGATGGGTTTGGTGTTCAACTTCAGCCCAGGCTGAAATTTCCAGATCATTGCCCATCAGGCAATCTACAGGAAAGTCGGGGGACACTGCCACTCTTTTTGGGCCTGTGACTCCCTCCCAGCTGAGATTGACCATGGCCATGGGGTGATCTGTCCTGACACCATCAATGTTGGTCACCTGGTACTTAAACTCAGGTAAAAGCTGGTGAGGGGGGACTAGTTTCCCTGCCACCATGGTGACACTTGCCCCTGTGTCCCTGAATGCCACAGCCTTCCGACCATTAATCATTGGCTCCAGTCTGTACCTGCCCAATGCATTGGGACCCATGGTAAAGGTGGCAAATCCTATACCACCATCAGAGTCTGAGGAGTCTGTTGAGGGGGACCTGTCTAAACTAGGGCCCACCTCTGTTCCCCTTGCAAAAGCACCTAACTTTTTGGGTGCACTACTCCCAACTGGAGGATTACTACTGGTAGTACCAGGAGGGGTGGTAGTAATAGCTGGAGGAACAGTTTCTTTATTGCCAATCCTGGGGCAACTGGGATCAGTTTTCCAGTGTCCAGGCTTTTTACAGACATGGCAATATGGTTTCTTTTCAGGAGAGGAAGGAGTTTGGGACCCACCCCCAGAAGAGGACTTTTGGGGCCCTGTAATGGACTTATCCTTAGATTTAGCCCCACCTTTCTCTTGGGACTTGGTAGAATCTTTCTTCTGGTCACCACCCTGATTCTTAGGCCTCACCCTGGTTCTGACCCATTTGTCTGCCTTCTTTCCCAATTCTTGGGGAGAGGTCAGATCAGAGTCCACCAGGTACTGGTGCAAAAGCTGGTTTTGACAATTATTAAGGATCTGCTCCCTCATAAACAAATTGTACAATCCTTTGAGATCAGTAACCCTACTGCCAATCAGCCAACCCTCCAGAGCCTTAGTTGCACAATCTACAAAGTCAGTCCAGTCCTGAGTCTGTGCCTTCTGGGTGTCTCTGAACTTCAACCTGTACTGCTCAGTGGTTAAGCCAAACCCATCTATCAGTGCACTCTTCAGGACTTCATAGTTATCAGCATCCTCTTCTCTAACAGTGAGGAGCTTGTCTCTACCTTTGTCTGAAAAGGAGAGCCACAAGATTGCTGCCCACTGCTTTTGGGGGACCTGCTGTACTCTACAGGCCCTCTCCATAGCAGTTATCCACTTGTGGATATCATCCCCACTCTGGTAGGGAGGAACAACCTTGCTCAGGTTCCTATGGTCTGGAATAGATTCTCTGCCTCTAGGGACACTGTTGCTGCCACCAAGGGGTTCTAACCCCTCTCTTCTAGAAGCTCTCTGGATCTCCAGGGCTTCTCTATCCAGTGCCAACTGCTTGGTTCTGAGGGCAACTCTTGCTTCCTCATACTGCAGCAGTTTGCACATTCTTTCAGAGGAGGTCTCTCTTATGGGAAAGTATGAGTTCCTCTGGTGGACAAATTCTCTGCCAGAGTGATAAGAGTGCTCAGATTCCCTGGAAGGGGACCTATGCCTCTCATCCACTCTGTCAGTTCTCTTAGGGAGAATTCCTCTGTCCTTTTCAGGCCCCTTGAGGCCTGGCCCTTCAATCACAGAGTCCTGATCATTCTGATTTTCATCATCTGACCCAGATACTGTAATTGACCCACCCACTGATTCAGACCCATTAGCTCCTAGAGCCAATCTAAGATCATCTTCTGTCAGCAGATCTATCACTTGTAGGGTTGAGGGACTCTGTCCTAGCCTCATGTGTCTTTCAACACACATGGCTCTCAAGTCAGAGAAAGCCATGTCCTTATACTGAGGCTGAGTGGATCCACTGGTTCCACCCTTTAAGGACATTCTAGTGTTGTGCAGTGTTGTACTACCTACACTAGTTTGTGGCCTACTGATACTAGCTTGAGCTGTAGAAAGGGTTTGCTATCCCTTGGCACACAGCTCTAAGTTCAGTAGAACTTATTGATACTAAGCTTGACTTTATATGTACCTTGAGTACCTATAGTGGTTTTCAGTTAGTAATTCAAATAGAGATTTTCTAGTAAAACAATAGCAAGCTGGAATCCCACACGCTGCCCACCAATGTGAGAAGTTGGCCTGGTATATGCTGTTCACTAATTAAAGTGGACACCTTGCACCAGAACAATTCGACTCTTATGGTAGATAGGTTTAAGACAACCTTTATAGAAAGCTATCCTAGTGGTAGCTGTGGAGAGCAGCCTTCAGGCTAAGTCTTGAAGGAATGTAAGGCAGCTTGTTTTACCACACAATCTCTTGAATCACCAAATGAAAAGACACCACACAGGTATATATATCAAATATATATGTATTTATTAATAAACACTCTCTACTAATCTCTTTATGAGATTAGAAGTCAGGAACATATGTACAAGTCAAATGTTATCACAATAAGTTTAGCACAATCGAATATCACAATCTTAGTTTGCTAGACCTAGGTCTAGGGCATCTAGAATCGAGGGACCCCCAAGAACCACCCCAGGTAGTTGTAGGAGACCCACAGGGAACGGACGCGGTGACCTGGCACCGGTGCAAGTCCTGTGCGAGTCTGTGCACTCAGACGCGAATGAGATTTCAATGTTAAAGGTCCCTTGCGTGTTCGAGTCGAACACACCGATCGGTCCTTGTACGAGTCGAAGGACGCGGTCACAGATAGAGATGCAAGGGAGATGGACGCGCTGTGTCTAACACAGACGCGAACCTTGTGCGAGTCAGTGCAATGGAGATCTCAGAGTTACAGGCCCTTTGTGTGTTCGAGACGAACACCAATCGGACTCAGTACGAGTCGAAGGATACAGTTTTAGATAGTGTTACAAAGGAGATGGACGCGGTGTGTCTAACACAGACACGAACCCTGTACGAGTCAGCGCAATTGTCGCACTTGGAAAGTTAGAGTTTTAGGACACTTCTAGGGACGCTACAAACAAGTCACTTACAGGGTAAGTAGTTCTAGGGCCCACACCCACAGGAGCACCATAGTGCTGAAGTTACCTCACCCAGGGGAGCCGGGTGCATAGGTGTTCTTTGGTGTCGGGTCGCGGCGTCGTTTTCAATGGGAGCCAGTGAAGACTTGCTGCTTGCGGCGACAGGAGAAGTGTCCGGAGGAATGCAAGCCTGGATTCGGAAGATGGAAGACCTGAAAGCAGAGGGGACAGTGTTCAAAGTCACTTGGCAGTGACTCGGGGCAAGGAAGATGGATGCCCACCGTCGTCGCAAGATTCAGGTCGTTTGCGGTTGCCTTGACTCTTCAGCCACGAGGTCCAGGGGGTGTCGACGACAACCAGGAGCTGGATTCGGCGTGTCCCACGATGTCTGCAGCTTACTGCGGTGTTGGCAACTCGATCGGAGCCAACAAGCCTTGGTAACAGCAAGTCTCGGGGAAAGTGTGAAGAGGCAATGGCGCAGACCAGCAAGGTCTGTGGGACTCACCCAGTGAGGGTAAGTCAGAGCAGGCCTGGAGCAACCAGAGGAGCCCTTTGTTTTTTTTAGAAAGTCTTCTGGGGACCCACAAGCTGGCTGGCAAGGAATTGCGAAGACGCCTCGGGAGGATTCACTCACAGGGGCCCACGGTCACTCGGGACGTGGTAGGCCTCTGATCTTAAGAGGGATTCCTGCTGGAGGCTGGGACCACACGTGGTCTAAAGCACAAGTTCGTGGAACGTTGTGAAGGGGTTGCACTCGACAATAGTGCACGGTACCCAGGGGTCCCGGTTCCTCGTTACTCTTGGGGTCCACTGGCTCAGCTTCGCTGGGGACTCACGATGGCCTTTGAGAAGTCAGGAAATCTACTTCTTGGGCTGCAGGGACTTCAGACTCCGGCGGGAGCGGCGTAGTTTGCGACCATTGTTTGTAGTTTTTGGTGCCTGCCAAGCAGGGGAGTCACTCCTTGACTCCAAGGGAGATTCTTCAGTCTTCCAAAGGTAGTGGAACGTCGAAGGTCCGGGATTCTTCTTGTAGAGCGTCGTACAGGGAAATCTAGGGTGCAATGCACAGGTTCCCCCTCTTATACTAAAAGAAAGGGAGGGACTAGCTCTATGACCCTACCTATGGGAGGGTCAGGGGAGTGGGTGGCTACACCCACTTCCCTTTGTCCAGTTTTGCGCCAGAGCAGGGACAGGTAGCCCCTGAGCCGGTTTGAACTGGCATATGCACAGAGGAGCCTTCTGCTCCCCAGTGCAGGACTTCAAAGCACTCTAAGAGTGTACCCACCCAGCCCCAATACACTAAACCCTGTCTGGGAGGTGGTCACACCCCTTGGGACAGGATATCTATTGTTGGGCTTCCTCCACTGCGAGTGTTGGTCATCAGCAGGAGGGCAGCCCAGTGTCTGTGACTGGTGGCATCCATTTTGTGATGCCAGGGCTCTGCAGGATTCTACCACGTTTCCACAGTAGGTACATGTCTATCCCTCTAGAAGGGTGGAATTCTACCCCGCCGCCAGGACTGGTGGGGGTAGTATTCCAAGGTGTTTGACACCAAACACGACATGTTTCGATGCAGCCATTCCAAAGTTAGCATTTTACCGCGAGGATATAATGCACTTAAAAGTATATGGTTTAACCGCATCCACAAACAGCACCAGAGAATGGACTCTGAGAGCTGCAGAGGGGCCCTGCTCAGGCAGAGGCACCCCCTCACATAGAAGCCAAGCACCCTGCCCTCAGGATTGATAGGGCCTGCCTTAGGGGTGACTGATAGGGTTATATGTGTGTGTAGGAGAGATATAGGTAACCTATATCTCAGTGAGGGGTGCTAGCACTTCCTCACTCAGGCTGCAGTAGCAGGCCTGTGGTGTCAGATTTAGTAAGCTTCCCAGGGGTGGCATAATACATGCTGCAGCCCCTGGTAGGCCTGTGAAGTACCTATGCCCTTGGTACCTAAGGTACCATATACTAGGGACTCATAAGGTACCACAGTATCCAATCACTAGTGCACCTAGAGTGCACTCCAAATCGTTTAAAGAGAAAGCAGATAGGCTGGGGACCTGAATAGCAGGTTCCCAGCCAAACTAAGTCAAAAACCAACAAAACACCAGGAAAAAAGTGGGGGCAACCATGTAGTCAGATTCCACCTTCCTACACTATCTCATTAGATAAGCCTATCACTGATCATTTAGGAAGGTAACTAATCAGAAGATCTGATCTAATCAGATGTGGTTGCCATTCTCCCTTGCCTAAACGTCTCCATACGCCTCAGATTATTGTAATAGCTGTCCTGCAGCCTCTCTATTCTTTGTCTTTTCCCTCTGATCCCTTTCCCTCTGTCTCACTCTATACTACTTATATCCTCTCACCATACCAATCAAGATAATGACACAGATGGTGATAATCAATATAGGCCGCAGAATATAGCCAAACAATGCACTTCCTAAACTCGCAAACCACCTTCCAACTGCACCAAACTCTTGTCCAACCTTATCCTAAATACCTTTAGCAGCTGGGTCCCTCAAATCTTGATGTAAGTCTGTTATGTTACTAATGTACCTCTGCAGGTCTTTACTCCTGTCAGGGATGTAAGTACAGCACTGTTAGACCTTCAGCATTCAACAGACCCCGCCTTCTTTTGTGAGCAAAACATCTAAAGCAAGTTGGTTCTGCATCATCATAGCCCTGATCGAAAGCATCTCGCCATCTATGAGTAGCAGTGTCAGTAGATAGCTTATCAACTATGGTAGCCAATTTCCTAATCTTGATATCATTTAGCACCACTCCCAAACTGGGTATTATGGCTCCAAAGATGTCTCCAATGACCTCTTCAGCACTCAGTCCACATTTCTTTCTAAGGTTTTCTTCTCCACTTAAATTTACCAAACCCTCCACATGGTATATCTTTGGAAACACCATAGCTAGGTAACAAGTACCATACCATTTAGTAGACAATCTCAAATACGCCTTCTTTCCACACACAAAATAGACTCCTTGTATAACGTGGGCAGTGTCGTCCAAAAACATTTTCCATGGGCCACGGACCTGGAACTTATGGTCACACTCGCTCTTTCCCATAAATATTGAACTATATCCACTCTCAGCCTGCTGAATACACAGTCTCCCCCTGTGTTGCCAGTCCAAAGCTAGCAGTTATGTTATGTTATGTTATGTTATGTTATGTTAAAAGTATTTATAGAGCGCACGTACACCATACGGTTTCTTGGTGCTAAATATAAGGGGTAGCCTGCTGCTCGTTAGATCATTCATATGCCTGGGAGAACAACCGCATTTTTAAAAGTCTCCTGGAATGAGGGTAACTTGTAGAGGATCTGATGCAAAAGGGGAGTGAGTTCCAGACATGAGGGACCAAGGCCGCAAATCTAGATCCACCTAGTCTCTTCTGTTTGAAAGTGGGGATAACCTGAAGGTTCTGATGGGATGACCTCAGGTTCCGGGCGGGGGCATACCTCTGGATAAGAGTGGAAACGAATTCCGGGCATGTGACGTGAAGGGATTTAAAGATGAGGCATCCAATATTAAATGCACAGCGTTGTGTTACTGGGAGCCAATGTAGCTTCCTCATTAGAGAAGTGGCGTGGTGCCATCTCGGCTGATGATAAATCAGTCTAGCTGCCTGATTTTGCACCAACTACAATCTTTTTGTTAAATACACCTGGAGGCCAAAGTAAATTGAATTAGCATAATCAATATGAAAAATGACCAAAGATAGCACAACCTGGATAAGAGCTTCCATAGTAAGGAATCTGCTAATTTTCCTGATCTTCCGAAGCTGAAAAAGCAGGTAGAAACTACCATCCCATACCTCTTTTTGAAACCCCTGACATAGGGGTAACCACCTCTTGGACAACAACCCTATGTCCCTACTCTGAAGACCTAGAAACTGACTCCACTATTAGTACCACTATCACTACCACTACAATAGTTATGTGTGCGTATGAAACATTTGCGCCTATGGATCAGATTTCCAGACTTTATTTTAAAGCAGTTTCAGACCCAAATTCAAGTGAAAACACAGCAGCCACAGAGACTCTTTTCTGTGTTAAGTTCCACTCGAACAAAGCAGGAAACACAAAAGTCTCTTTAGCGAGTCTTGAACACTTTTTCTCTCTCTCGCTATTTCTTTTAGTTGTTCTTTTCTTTTAGTTGTTCTTTTCTTTTATTTCTATGTACACACGCTTGTAAGACTTCCTTAACCCTACTCCGTCTTCTTCTAGGTGTAACTCCTAATTTTATTCTTCGTCCACTTGGGTCTAGGTAATCTTCTTCTTAGGCACTTTTAACAAGGATCATAAAGTTCATTCAACATCTCTAATAAGTGCCGAACCTAGTTGTTGTTCAATCAATCGCAAACAATAAGCTCTCAGCTCTGCTTCTTCCGCCGATGCTGATTCTATGCCCAAAGGAGGAAAAACTACATTGTTCTGAATCAGAGATCCTAAGCCACTCAACCTTGGTGGGTATGGAACGGCCAATGAAAGAAGGGCATAAGCTTCAGTTCCAGGAATCTTCAACAGGACTTCGATTATCAACATTGATGTCCCGGAACTCACCCTCATTAGCATTGGCAGCCAGATAAGTCCACTCACAGGAAGAGTACCTCCGACAAGGCACTCTAACTCTCTTGGACCTCCTTGAACTTAGTCTCTCACCTTCAGTTTCACTTTGTTCAGATTCATCTGTTTCAGCAATTGGTGCAAGCCCTCTCTCGGATGCAAGCCTCAAATTAATTCTCTGTTCCCTTTCTGGCCAGGTCTCATTGAGGTCTGTCCCTGATTTCGACTGCGCTTGCCTCTTCCATTCACTTGCTCCTTCGTCGGGGTTGGTTTCTTGCTCAGACACCACTGTCCTGTCTCCTTCAGAGGCAACGTCAGTGTCCTGTTCAACTGGACCCCCCTCGGATTGCTCTGAGTCTTGTTCAGCCTCTGCCAATCTCTCTACAGCTTGGCATACTCCCTGTGGTGACGCTCCGGTAACATTAAGTTGATTCTTCTGACAGAGGAGCTGTTTCTTCAGAAGGGTTTGGTACCCTTTGTATGTGGGAGGTATGAACACAATTCGGGACTCCGCCACACTTTATAGCAGTCGTAGCCACCAGTATCACTTGGTATGGTCCATGCTAGTGGGATTCAAGGCAATTCTTTCTCATATGTCTCTATAAAAGCACCCAGTCACCGGGGGTCAGGTCGTGACAGAGATCTCGCGCCGTCGGTGCAGTCGTTGCTTCAACCTTTTGAGACACAGAACAACTACATCAGACAGTAGTCGAGAACCAAATCATCCGATATGGTAACAAGTGCGTTGGCAGGCACAGCAGGCAATCTCATCACTCACCCTATAAGAATCTCATGAGGGGACAAGCCAGTACTTCTATCAGGGCTCATCACCACAAGGGGCAATGCATCAGGCCATTGCAGAGAATTTGAAGCACACACATTTGCCAATCTTGATTTCAGAGTACCGTTGATCTGCTCAATTATTCCTGAAGCTTCGGGCCTGTAACTGCAATGTATTTTCTGTTCCACCTGCAAAGCCAGGACCTCATTGTTGAAATGAGTCCCTTGGTCTTATTCCAATGTAGTTGGAAATCCAAACCCTGGAATGAGTTCCCTCAACAACAGCTTAGCTACTGTGAGACTGTCACACCTCCGTGTTGGATAGGCTTCAATCCAAGGGGAGAATAGACACACCATGACCAAAATGTATCTCAATCCATTGCACATAGGCATCTCAACAGAGTCCAACTGCATCCTGTTGAAAGGTCCTCCTGAGTTCCATCTGTGGCTCAATATAACGACCGTCCTCTTCTCTGCGTTCCTTTGCTTTCAAGTCACACATCGATGACACAAGGCCTCTGCAACCACTTGGAACCTTGTATTAAACTATGTCTACCTAAACACCCTATCCATTGTGTCTCTGCCTACATGTGCTGCCCCATGAATCTGTTTTGCCATTGCGTACAACAAACAGTCGGGCAAAACCACTCTCTCATCGGTCGACACCCAAATATCATACTCTCTCCAGTTTGCTGCCCATGCCTCTTTCCCCTCTGCTCTCTGTTGTCCATGGGCATGGCCCAGTCCCCTCCCTATTGCTTTCCATGCTCTGTTGCGCTGCACTGCAGTCCTGCTTGCCCTGTGTACTGTATTGTGCTGCTGCAACCCCTGACTGCTGCCCTGTAAAGTCAGTTTGGTGCCCCTGCCCATCTCCCTCCAGCCCTCTGTTATCCAAGTCCAGGTCCCTACCCCATTCCTCCTGCCCTCAGTAATCCAATGTACCATATTTGCCAACATTTTGAAATTGAAAGGAGGGAAAGTTTGGGAAAAAACAAAAACAGGGACTTGATTTTCCCCATTGACTTATATTGAAAAAGAGGGGATTTTAAGAAGGAGGCAGATAAAATGAATCCCTTTTGGACTTAAAAACATCGGAAGTCTCCTGCCTGAGTTAGGTCTGTTGGCATGTATGGTTGTACTACCACTGCCTCTTCCTTCTACCTTCAGTGGTCTGTTATATTGCCACAGCCTCTCTTGCCTGTCCTGCATTGTTGAATTGTTGCCCCTGCCCCCTTCCCCTGCCCTCCATGGTCCATTGTGCTGCCACTGCCACTTCCGCCTACCCAGCATGGTCAACTTGTTGCTTCTGCACACTCCACCCTGCCCTCAATTATCTGAATCTGTGCCCCTGACATCTGCCTCCCCACAGTATTCTAATGAACAACTAGATTTCTAGCATTCTATATTTATTACCAAAGTGTGGCACGCCTGACGTCATTGTGATGTAATCAGAGCTGTAATACTTAAAGCATTTCCTTTAGAAATCATAAAAATTTGAGTAAGTAAAGTTATGGTTAGTGCTCTGAAAAGCTAAAATGAGGACATATTTCTGAGTTCTTATATAGTGACAAATCACTTTTAAATTATTTGCTAGCTTGATTTCTTTTATCCAGTTGATCACTTGATTATATGTTGCACTTAGGGAAGAGAATGTGGTGTTATGGCCAGAGCTGCAGACTTTGCAACTGGGGTACCAGATTCGAGTTTCGACGTCAGCTCAACATCATGTGATTCTCGACTAATCACTTAACCTCCCCATGCCTACAGCCCAAAAGGAATGTGTCCTTGTGTAACGTAACTGATGCTCATGTAAAGCTCTCCAATAGCTTTGGGTCAAGTCTGCGCTATGCTGTAGCGGTAGCGTTAACTGGGCCCTTACGGAATTTACTTGATCTTACACTACTCTGATATTCAATTGGTCATCCGATGGATCTTGTTCTGTGCTGAAAGGGGTTGGATATTCAGAGGATGAACAGTTACCTAATGAGGACCAGGAATAGGGTAACTGAATCTTCAACTCAAATTCAATACCAATTAGATAAATCTCCCAAAGTGTCTATTAACATAGTTAACCCAAAAACCAAATGTTCAATCACAAGGAATGATGAGTAAGAACAGCAGAGTCAGATTAAATATTAAAGTTTAGTTTGCTCAATTTAAAGGATAAAGAACAATTCAATAAATGTAACATACAGCTATAGAATTCAATTAGTAAAGATTTAATGAAAATATACCAAGCCTCTGGGATTCAGGGAGAATATGATGAGTGAATTGGGTAATCTTCCTCAGCCGAGGCAGATTCTGACCACATACAGCATTTGTATCGATAGGGATAGGTGGCCAGATGAGCCTTCGCAGGAAAGTTCTGTAAAGTTCCAAGTAGTCAGTCCAGTTCATCAAGACAGAAATCTGTCTTAGTCTGCCGCTGTAACATCAAGAGTCGCAGCAACATGACATGAACCCTTCATTCAAAAAGGTTCAATCTGCGTCAGGACACCGGTCAGCAGTAACGAGTCCAAGTCCCAACAGCAGAATTGGAATCTGAGTCAGGATCAGAAGCCCCACCAGTTCTCTTAAAATTTGCAATTATACTCGATCAGATTCGGGGGTGACACCTCGTGGCATCACCATATTGTCAGACCACTCAGTTCCATTGGTCTGTTCAAAATAAGATCAGCATGATGTAGCAGGAAAGAAGTTACAAATCTGGAAAAATAGATGGATCAATTGCACAGTTCCTTATGTCATGTAAGTTAAGGACACATTGAACAATAAAGCATTGAAGAAAATGACATACTGGTTGGAAAAGTTCCATTCCCATGCTGCTGTTCCAGAGTGTATCAATATTTGTTGCAAGTGCACTATTCAGTACGGAGATGTCAAAGAAACAGTTATTATTTCACTACAATTTGTTATATCACAAGAAGTTCTCATACGCTTCAGAAATATTCAGTTCATGACTGCGCTGAAAAGGGAGATTGAAAAATGAGGCCTACATGGAGTTAGGCTAATATACGACAAGATTCATATTGAAGTGTAAATCACTCATTAATAAGGAATGTAGTTTTTGTCTTTAAAAATACATTATTAGACACATCAATCTGATTAAAATTAATACATGTAAGTATAGGGTACTCACACTATTTTTTGTAAGTGTCGACTTCATACATATAATGAAGAATACAGATTAATCTTGCATTGTTTGTGTTATTTGACTCATACATGTATGTAGCATATGTGAAAGACGTTTTCATAAAGGCACATCTCAGAAATTTTCATGTAACATCTACTTTTCTTTTGTCATTTTCAGTGCACACGGTATAACATGAAATAACATTTTTGTAACTTTTCACAGGTAAATCATTTTACATCACATCTATTTCCTTTTAGTCTTATTCATTTCACACTTCTATGAACATCATAGAAATTAGATGTTTTCTCATTTAGATTTTCTTTCTAACACAATTAAGTAAGTACTTTTGCATGTCTTTATTAATAATTCACATATAGATTAGTTTTCAACAAACAATATGTCTCAAATCTATATTTTTATCATTTTGTTAACGTAAAACTTTAGCACACATTTGTCATGTTTTGCGTAAACGTTGTCATAAGTATTTCTGTTGTCATTAAAATCGTTTGATGTAATCTCTGCTCTATCAGCTATATAAAACTGCAACAAAAAAAATACGTGTTTTGCAAACTGCTACATTTGGGTGATATTTGTGCTACATTTGGGCTCTTTTCTCTTTGGTGGCCATCTTGGGAGGCTTATTTCTTATGAAGCTCCCTAATCTCTTCATTAACTGCAGTATCCCGAGTATAAAATGCTTCCAGTTTTCCACTTCGATTCCATCAAGATAGCGGTCAGAAGTGCCACACTTTTGGCACAAATCCAGAATGTTAGCACTCTAGTAGCTCATCAGAACACTGTAGTAAAATGCTGATCACTAGTGAGTTAACTGGCAGTCTGCTGCTGGTGTTGAAAGTGCATGTTTCAGTCTACATGTCAGAATGTTTTAATGAAATAGAAGAGGAAAATATTTGAGAAATCACTTAAAAACGTGTCCTTTTTTTTTTCAACAGCACTAACTATAATTTCAATGACACAATGAAACCCCTCCTTTTGATCCTTTCTAAATTAAATGTTTTAAGTTTTACCAGTTTGATTTAATCAAGATGGCTTCAGTAGTGCCACACATTTGTCATAAGTAAGACTGTAAGCGCTTTAGTTGTTCTTTAGAACACTCTGGAAGGCTGCAGTAGAACACAAGGGAATCAACTAACAGGCTGCTCCTGTTGGAAGTACATGTTTTACTGAGAAGGTCAGACTTCATTCTCATATGGCTGAGAATGATAGTGTGAATTTACAGAAAATAAGCTCTCATTTTAGCTTCTGGAGCACCTTCCATAACCTCTATGGGAAAATCATGAGAAAACTGTTTTCTCTCAAACATGATTCATGGAAATCCCAGCAGCAGGCTTTTGCACAGGGTAAAATCTCCTTAGCAACAAATGATTTATATTGTAGCTAAAATCTGTTATCACCCTTCAAATATTCTCCTTTTTTGACCCTCAAAACTTGCCTTTCACTACAATGCATTCCAACGGGGTGCTAGCATGTAAATTGTTCCCAATATGGCTGCCATCACTTTCTGATTGAAGTGCTGCCAGCCAATCAGATCTCACCATGAGATCTGTGCTTAGGCTCTGCCCAGATATAGAAATTTCGATTTCCTTACATATCTCGAAAAAGGGATTTACACCAAATATTTTTTAAAAAGCGTGCTTTCTGGACCAAGAGCTACCTGCCTGCCAAATGTGGTGTAATTCCGTACAGCTGCTCAGGCTGCAGTCTTATCTAAAATCTCTATGTGAATTAATATGAGAAACACATTTTTTTTACCCACCCCCTTTTCTCGGCCACTGCTTCACAAACAACCCTGAACCTTTCGATGCAAAACAAGACTCAACTATACTTTTTTGGGAAAAGTTTGTGAAGGTTCATAAAATGCTGCCAAAGATATAGGTAAGTCAAACAACTCTTGTCCTATGGAAACTAGGTCCTAACTATAACTACCTACTGGCGACAGACAGTAGGTAATAGATACATATATGAATAAATAGATACAATACATTTACCTGTGAAATACTTGCATTTTCGTTGTAAAAGTATGCGTGGTAAAGACATATTCATGATAAAAATTTGCACAGTAAAGACTTGCGTGGTAAAGTCTCATGCGTTGTAATAGATGCAGAGTATTGATATTGCGTGGGTCCGTCTGCATGGTAAAGGCTATTTCCTGAAGGAATAACAGTCTGCATGTAAGCCTACAATCCATAATTCCATTTTGTAGTGCCTTGTCTACATTTTGAACAACTACTATAAAATGGAACTGGCAATGAAAGTCTGCACTGTGAGGCATCTGCCTTTTCTTCATGTTATTGTGTATACTTCAGTTACACCACTGCAGAGTGTGGCCAGATGTAAGTCAACATACTAGTAGTCAATAAGTGAGTGACGCACATGATGAGATAAATATTTTTTTTAACTGTGTACTAAATGTGGGGGCTATAGGGAGGAGTAAGGAGTGGTTTTGCAGTAATTAGCAGGGGTCTTGAGAGGGGCCTCAGCCAATCACAAAACAGTACCAGGATTGGCATTTTGTCACTACACATACGTCCCTGATTTCCAAAGGTAAATGTAGACTTTTGTGTAAGTTGACAATTTGTTTTCATTGGCAAACAAAATGTTAATACTAAGTTTACTACTGTGGAGACTGCAGTCCTCAAATTACTGATAATTGGTATTGCCTCCCTGACTAAATCACAGTAATTATTGCTGCAGTTTATTGTAGGGATACACAAGAGGCCCTGTAAGGATGCTGACAATCCGGCACTGCTGCTTCTGTGTCGCTTCATACACAGGTGATTTGTTTTGCTGTGCGCACTCACTGAAGGACAGTGCCAGATCAGTGTTGCCTTCTGCGCAACATCTTCAGCGTAAACTGGACACTTGGCCCCTTGTGTGTTAGCATTCTATGAGAAAGCAATCCCTCCTTTGATGTCTGGTGCAGTGATTTGTTCTTGACAACTTCCTTCAGTAGAAGTGCTTGACTCCACATGTTTGGCCTAATATATTGTCAGATCAGCATTTTCAGGTCTGGGTTAACAGCACAGCTGTCACCAACTTTATGTGATATAAAAAGAGCTTTTAGGAGCACTATACAGAGGGACTGTGGCTCCTCCCCATGTTGATTCATCAAAGTACAGCAATTAATTTCTCAAAAACTGTGTCTTTCCACAGAATGAGCTCTTACCATCCAAAAAGCTGTGATCATTTGTTTATCCAGCTGCTCGAGCCAGGCTCTTTATCAAGCAAGGCTATTGTGTTTGACCTTTTGGTCACACACATGCTACTGGGATGTCTGGAGAGTACTCTTTAAGGTCACACAAATGCCACTGCAACACTATTGGACTTTATACTTTCTATTTGAGCTTTTGATAATTAAATAATGATGGATTTTGTTATTCTCTGGTTGTCATGTGTATAAGTTTTTGATCAACAGATCAGGGTTTTGTTGGTTGTGGTGGTTTGCTGGTTGTGGTGTCAAGCCAGTTACCAAGTCTATGAGCTAGATCTGTTTCAAATCAAATGTTACAATAAAGTCAGTGAGACTGATTTATTTAATATTAAAAAGATATGTTAAAGTCAATAGCCATTCGTAGGTGGATTGTTAGTACCCTTTTAAAATCTTCATAGAAACATTTTCTTACATCGAATTTCGCAGTTTAACATATTAGGCAAGGGTTCTACTGTTTGTTAGCCCTTTGACAGACTGTGGGGATAGAAGATTTATACTGTGATAATCCTTGTTAGGCCTTTTTTGGAGACCTAGTATTTTGCTTTGCAATGGTAATATTGTTTACATTTCTAATTTGGTGACTGTATGCTTGATGATTGCCTTGTTGGAAAGCTTACAATCAGTACAGTAGGCCTGAGTTGGCTATAGTAACAAGTCAAAGATAAAGCGTACAGGCCTTATTGGTAGGCCTGAGCAGAGCTCGTGGAGTTTCACTCAGCGGATTTCCATGGAGTTACCAAAAACCTCCGACAAATACCGCAAAGTTCAGCGAGTGGGCAGAGTGTTGCTCGGCCACCCCTAATTAGTGAGTGAAGGCTAGCGGAGATTGCAATGTTAGTCCCGTTGTCTAAAGACCCTTTACTGTGAACAATCCACTAGCAACAGGGCCATTCATACTACGGAAGCGGGCATGAAAAGGATTTAAAAGCCATCATTTTTGAGACTGGGGTCCGCGGTAGACACCCCACAGGTAGCGGAGGGGGACTTGCACGGTGTGACCCAGCCTGACATTGGCATCGATGATCTGCTCTAGTGTGAGCATGAGAACAAGGCCACTGCTTCTTGTTGTGCGCCCTGTTCTCGCTTTCTAACAAAGGTACCTTTTGAACAGAATGTACCTGCTGTGCATCCTGCATTCAAGTTGGTTCCTCTCAGCATCGTCCCAGCCTAAGGCAGCTGGAAAACCCCTGTATATTGACCATTTCATGGGGACCGCTGCTGGGGAGCAGTCTGTACCCCCTTCAGCCCACTTCCCCCACACCACTGGCACCAACAGACTTCTACCAATGAGAGCCACCCAACATTTCATGTCACTAGGGCATCTCTTCCTGTGTTCACCTCCCAGTTGTCCTACAGTTCAGAGGAATAGCTTTCCACCAAAAGCTCTCCTCCCAGATACAGCGTCACAAAAAGCGTGTCGCTTCCTGTAGACTTCTTAACTACTCCTCTCCATTAACTGCAGCGAGTGTGGTTTTTTAAGAGCTGTGATGAATTAGACGAGGAGCTGAAGAACTTCACGAATGTGTTTTGTATTAGTATGGTGACCAATGGTATTGTACACGATCACAGGCAAAAACACCCCCCTCCTTCCCCATCACTACTGGGCACTACTTTGGGCAGGAGAATAATTGTATTACACTTATTGTTCATTATTTTTCAGTCTCTCCTGAATCCTGTTCTAACTTTGAATAATATCACAAAAGTTAAGTTTTGTTCTAGTTTTCATTGATGTATTACTTATTTGCAATGGCATTTAACATTTTTGATTGTTCGGAAAGTACAAATCTGCTTAATGGGTCTGCAATAAAAATAATATGATTTGGGTCTGGTTTTTTTACTACGAGCTAAAGATGGTTGTAACACTGATCACAAAATGCTGACTGGATAGCGCTGTTCACGTTTACTCATGCTGGGCGCTATTATGAAAACAGGCTCAATAAACCTTTCCGTCTAACTTCACACTTGCCGCTCTCGGCTCATAACGAGCATGTATTATTTGTAGCAGAACTCTCTTCCAGTAACCTCTGAAGGAATGCACTTGAATTACTTTTCACTGATTTATCATTAGTCTGTTATCTCTGTGCTGCATCTGTTTATAAAATACACGCTTTTTCAACCACGTATGTAGGAAAGTAGGATCTGCTTTCATGGTCACCCCCACTTTTTGTTGGTGTCATTATGTTTTCTGACTAGTCTGACTGGGAGCCTACTGATCAGGACCCCAGTCTCTGTGCTTCTTTCCTAAATTGGACATGATGAGTACTTAGGTACATTCCAGATTTGCTACTGGGGTACCCTTGTAAGTCCCTAGCATATGGTGCCAATGTACCCAGGGCATAGGCACCCCAGGGGTCTCCCATGGGGTGAAGCATGTATTATGCCACCCATGAGAGACCACCCAAATTGTGACTGCAGGCCTGCCATTGCAGCCTGTGTAAGCTGGTGCTAGCACCACTTACAACAGATATAGGTTTCCCTATATCTGAGGTCACTGCACTTAAAAGCTATAAGTCACCCCTAAGTCAGGCATTTCAATCGTGAAGGCAGGGTGCAGGGTCCTAAGTGTGAGGGAGCCCCTGCATGAGCAGGGCACCCCTACAACCTTCAGAGTCCATTCTCCCTGGTTGTAAGTACATCAGCCATTATAACAAATAGAGTGTCCATGCGTCATTACGCGATGACCATCTCTAAACTGGCTGTAATGAGCCCTGTCATGTTTGGTATCAAACATGTTTGAATCATACCCTCACACCGTGATTCCATGCACTGTAAAGCTCCTCCGGGAAGCCCTCAGTGCTCCCGGACAGCAAGCTAGGGCTGCTGCCGACCAGAGACATGTTTCTGCCCTCCTGATGCTGAGCCAAGCTCAAGCAGGGGAAGGCAGAACAATAGATATCCTGTCATGGGGAGGTGTGACCACCTCCCAGACAGAGTTTAGTGTATTGGGCAGGGTGGAGGCGCTTGCCAGTGCCACTGAGACTGCTTGAAGGGCACATTTGGTGCCCTCCTTGCATACTGCAGTTCAAACTAGGTCAGGGAGCCGGTGGCTCAAGCTGTGGTGCGCAACTGTAAAAGGACTTCGGAGTATCCTCCCCACTGTCCAGCCCCTCCGGTGGAACGGACCCATGAATCATCCCAACCCTTTCCCAGGAGTACTTAAGGGCTTACCTGTGGGTGGGTCCCTAGATTCATTGTGGGACAAGATTCAGATCTCATACTACTTCAACTTCGACCGTCTGGACCCTCTGGCCTTCGTTTTGGGAATCCAGACTGCACTGGGTTAGATTCCTGCTGCTCCTGGTCTCGTCGTCCTGCTGGTCTTCTGCAACGTCTGGGTCCATGCTCCATACAGGTTCTTCACCAGTCCTGTGGTCATCCATAGACACATGAAGGAATCTCCCTTGGAGTAAAGGAGTCACTCCACAGTATCTGCAGGCACCGCAACACAGCTGACTGGTCTGCTGATCCTGGGCTCCCACAGACTCCTAAAGGCTGAGCAACACAGGTGGTGGTTCTGCAACTCCCTCTAGTCCTGCACTGTCTTCATACCGAGTTTGAGGCCAGTATCCCTCGTCGGAACCGCTGGAACCGAACCCTTGTGCACTGTGTTGACTTGCCATTTCCAAGGCTTGTTGACTCTCTCCTCCAGAGATCTTTGGGCTCAAAGAAGCTCCTACCTCAAGCATCCTCTTCAGCCAAGATCATCGCCTGCATCACATCCTCTGCACTGTGGGCCTGCACCTCTTCGTGAGCAGCTCGAGGTCCTCTTGCAACTCCTGTGCCTTCGGCCTGTGTATCCTCTCGAGGGTCTTCTTTGGCACCGGTGGGCTCACCTGCTTGCTTGGGGGCCTGCTCTGACTCATCTGCACATGGTGAGTCCCTTAGACCTTGCTGGTCCCGACACTGCACCTTTTTTGTTGACTTTATTGTTTGCCGCTGCCAAGGTTTGTTGGTGCCCCTGCTGGACACTGACCCCTTGGCGCTCGACATCCGACGTGGGTCAGCTCGTAACCGGCTCCCTGTCTTCCACAGTGTCGCTTGGTCCTCCCAGCTGCAACTTTAAGGGCACCGTCAACCTCTCCGGCATCTCCGGCATCAGTAGGCATTCATCTCACGTGCCTTCTGGTTACTCCTGAGTGGCCTAGACTCTGTCCCCTCTGCTTGCAGGTATCACTCATCTTGAATCCACCTTCGGGTTCGGCCGGACTCTTTCGTCTTCTTTTCCAGTGGCATCTTTCCTGAAGTCCTCCATTGTGGTCTACAGTGGTTTCCGACGTCACTTGACACCTATGCACCCGACTTCCCTGGTGTTAGTATCCTGGTCCCTGGGGTATCCACGGGTAGGGTGACTCTCCAACCTTCCATCTTCCACGGGGTGACTTCGGGGTCCACTGGGAAGGGTCATTTTACTTTAAAACTGCAACTGCGACTTACCCGTTGGCTAACATTGAACACGCAGTCGTGTTTCCACTCTGCACACAACATCCGTGGGGTTCCTAGATACTCACTGTGGGTGGTTCCTTGGGTCCCCAGCTCTTCTAAGTCTTCTGAGTCCATTCTTGACTTGAGTCGTGATTCGCATTCCACTATTTTAGTATATGGTTTGGCCTCCCCCTGGAGACCGCTGTGTATTTGTGCTACTTATGTGCTCTATTTCCTAAATATTGTGGGGTATATTCACAAGAACGTGTGATAACTACCGCAAGAGTAGCGTAACGCAACTTTCAATAATGCAGCCTATAATGGGAAAATAACCCCGTGTCAATGTGGAATTCACAACAAGGCGGTAGCATGCGATAGTCTGCCGAAACGCCGGACAAAGTCCGCGATACAACCACCACGATGTAGATAAAAACACAAACGACAACACCAAAAAACACGCGATGGGCCAAAGCGCGATGAGGAAACCAGCGACAAGCAGCGCCAGGCCTGCAACACACACCTGGCAGGCGTCAGAAACCTCCATAAAAGCAGAAAAAAAAACCCACACACAAACTGACCAACACACAAGCACCATGGAGGCAGCCGGAGCAGGCGCAGAGGACCAACGCAACCCCACAAGCACCCCGAACGACCAGCCTGGGACCTCGGGGACAGGGAAGGGCAAGGACAAGAAGACCAGGAAGACCAAGTTCAGTCTGCAGGCGAACAGGATCATAGTCACGGAGGTGATGGAACACCATCAACAACTCTTCATCACCTCCAACGTGTCATTGGGCACCAAAACTGGAATATGGCGGGACATCGTCGACAAGGTGAATGCCGTCGGAGAGCACAAGCGGACAATGGACGAGGTCAAGAGGCGATGGACTGACATCAAGCGGAAGACCAAGGAGAAACTCTCCGCCAACCTGAAGGCAGCAACGCAGACCGGAGGTGGGGGCCCAGCGCCACAGCTGGAGCTGGATGACATGGAGGAGCTGGTGTCGACAGTCATCAGTATGGATACTGTGGCCGGAGTCGGGGGACCGGACACTGCTCAACAGGACACAACACAACCGCAACAGGGTGAGTGACCACCAAGTACTGGGGGGACGTGGAGAGATGGCCACAATGGCACACATGCACAAGCAAGCAGGGCACAGTGCACACCCACAATCACTCTGGGTCCTCGCCCAGACCCACAGACTGTCACAATGTACAATGCCATGCTGTCTGAATGTCAACCTGTACCATGCGGCTACACACATGTGGACACATTGTAATACACCATCTCCCCTTCACATCGCAGGGGCATCGTCAACACCTCCTGCAGAGCAGTCACAGCCACTCTTCACTGATGACAAGGAGGAGGACAACACCAGCATCGACACCCAAAGCATCCAAGACCTCATTGACCACCTCCGCAACTCACCTCCAGGATCAGGGCAGCCCAGTTACACACATGAAACCCCACCCACCAGCCAAACCACCCAGCAGGAGGCACCCACAGCCCCGGCACCCTCCCAAGACCCCCAGGAACAACAAATGGCCTTCCAACACCGTGTGCTGGAGGGCCAGAGGGAGACGGCCGAGCAGGTGCGGGTGGGGTTCGAGCTCATGGCTAACAAACTGGACGCCATCCTTGGGTGTCTATGTCCACCCCTTGGTCTCCAGCAAGCCCTGACTGACATCTCTGGAGTCATGACATGGAGGGAAGAATACCTGTCCACTCAGAGTTGCCCCAGCGATGCCAGCCTTGAGCTGGCACACATGCGGAGGCTCATGGAGGACATGGTGCGGATGGAGGCGGAAAGGATGGCAGCCGCCGCTGCACATCAGCGAAATGTAGCTGGGATCTACCGTGCCCTGCATGTCCTCGTCATGGCATTGCTGCCACAAGGCGTGGCGATGATGAATGCTGCTGCCCCCACACCATCCACATCTCCACCCCCTGGTGTGTCAGTGCCTCCCAGTGCGGCAGGTGTATCCACTCCGGCACCTGATGTGTCACTGCCACACAGTGCGGCCGACAATCCTCCTCCGGCCCCTGATGTGTCAGTGGCACACAGTGCCGCAGCCGGCACTGCAACACCCACAGGTGGGGCAGGGCACACACCCGGGGAAGAGGACGTGGATGGGACTGTGGTCAGGAGGGCCAGGCACTAGCATCCATTTCCGCCACCTTGCCTGTTTCTGCTTGGTGCCGCACATGGCCTCAAGACCTACCACTGACCCCCGATACACTCCGAGGCACTCACCATGGACAGCGACATGGACTGCCACATCCTGTTTGACGACCAATGACACGGCAGACAGACTGCGGACTGTACCCTTCCTCTTCCGCAGTACAGCTCATCCCCGGATGGACACTGGCTGGCCCTCCACGGGCCCATATTGTGTGGTGTGCTCGGCATTGCCCTGTACCGCTCCAGCTGCATGACTGCACTGGATGTGCAAATAAACATCCAGTGACGCACTGCTGTGTAATGTCTTACGTCATTCCTGTGTGGATGAATGTGGGGACAGTGCCTTCCCTTGCGTCAATGATGTTCATCCTGTGGGATTCCAGTAAGAGGGAGCGACATTGCATTTTGTGTAGCGGGTTCCGTGAACACTACAGCAGGGACACACGCATCAGTCACTTCCTTGTCCGGACATGGACTGGACCACGCCCAGATCCCACGAGTCATTGTTGCAAGCCCTATGCTGGTCGGGCGTATGGTAGGCCAGGCCACTCCGCTAACGCCCCGAGGGGGGCCCTCATTGCTACCCGTCGCAGCCGTACTCACTGGTGGTGTGCAGGTCACTGGTCTAGTTGTCAGAATGTCACAGCTACTCCCTGAGGGCAGGTTTACACACACACCACACCCATCCGGCACAGGCGTCACAGGCCATGTGACTGCACCAACATAAGGGGCCGACGACGTCACATTCCCCTCTTCCGGTGGTGACTGGATGACGGCCGCTCCACGGTTCTCACACATGTAGGGCCCATGAGTTGTTGCGCACAGGGTTAGTGGCATCCGAGGCCTTGCGGACGGCACGGGCCTACCACCATGTGGCGCAGACTGGGGTTGCACAGGGTTAGTGGCATCCGAGGCCTTGAGTAAGGCACGGGCCTACCACCACGTGGCGCAGACTGGGTTTGCACAGGGTTAGTGGCACACGAGGCCCTGCGGACGGCACAGGCACCCCGCCACGGGACGGTGACTTGGGGTGCACTATGTCAGTGGCACCTTGAGCTGCTGAGCGGGTGTGCAGCCTGCGATGATGCCCCGTCCAGGCGGTCCGGACAGCTCAGGTTCTGTGTGCCCTGCTGGACCGCAGTGTAGGCCAGAGCCAGCGGGCAGCGCGGGCCTACCGCTATGTGGCGTCGCTTCCGGTGTCCCAGAGTTGGTGGCACCCATTGGGCTGAGCGGGTGTGCAGCCTGCGATGGTGCCGGGTGCACTGGTATGTCCACTGCCATGGAGTAATCAAGACCCAGCATCAAACGTGAGACCTGGTGGCCTGCGGAGTGTGGCTGCATGATGTGGAGGGTGCCATGTCCGCGGGCCCCGGGCTTGTGGCTTGCAGCGGCACGTGGTGGGACCTCCTCTCTACGTGCCGGTGGCGGAAGGTGAGCATTGAGGCCTGGGTGTGCATGGGCGGCATGCTCCGATGGGCGGCGGGAGGGGTTGTGGTGCCTCTGCCTGGGTGTGCATGGGCGGGCAGGCGATGTTGTCTTGTGCAAGTGTGTGCACTGTGCCAGTCATGTATCTGGGCTCTGTTTCAGCTGACGGCTCTGAATCAGATGTGTGACCTGGTGAACTGCCCTACATACCGGCACGTGGTTGGAGACACACCGGTGGCAGCGTGGCCTGTTTGCACAGGGGCGGCACTCTCTCTCTCTCTCTCCCTCTCTTCCTCTCTCTCTCTCTCCCTCTCTTCCTCTCTCTCTCTCTCCCTCTCTCTCTCTCTCCCTCTCTTCCTCTCTTTCTCCCTCTCTTCCTCTCTCTCTCTCTCCCTCTCTTCCTCTCTCTCTCCCTCTCTCTCTTCCTCTCTCTCTCTCCTCTTCTCTCTCTCTCCCTCCCACTCTTCTTCCTCTCTCTCTCTCTCCCTCTCCCTCTCTTCCTCTCTCTCTCCCTCCCACTCTTCCTCTCTCTCTCCTTCACTCTCTCTCTGTCCTCTGATGTGCGCAGGACACACCTTCTCATCATGTTTTTTGTCTTACAGGCTGTGACCTACGTTTTGTCTGGAGGGGAGCGGCCATGTGTCTTCATTTCATTTCGTTGTTCATTTTAATAAAGTTTCATTTGTTGCTTCGAAAGTGAATGTGTGCTGGTCATTTCTGTGACGACACATCCATGTCACCAGTTGTGATTGTGCGGCATCAAGCTGAATAATTTGTACATGTTTGGGTGTGGCTGATGTGGCATGTCTTTGGTCGGGGGGGTGCCAGGGAGGGGTGGTCCTGGGGGTGGTGGCGGTGGGTGTTGTGGCCCTCTTGGGTGTCCGGGCCGCATGATGGGTGGCTCCATGGCATCTGTTGCCCTTCGGATGTGGCCCTGGGCTGTGCTCCCTTTTGTGGTGCTGGCTGCCGTCCGACTTTACACCAGGTCAGAGCAGGTGTAGATTTCCTGGTGCTAACGCGCCTTATCGCCTGTTTTGTGGTTTTATCGCGGATGTGGCTGGTCGTTGTGAATGTTGAGGTGAGCTGTTGTCTCGGCTTTTGTCACGGGAACGCCTACTCTGCATCTCATTAGCGATATTTGCGAGGGTCCTCTGTGGCGATGTTTTTTGCGGCTGCTATCGCGGGTAAACTGGTGCTGTGGGCTGTTAACAGCGGCTTGTGAATGGGGAGGTAAATTTATCACGACTTTTGCTGCGATGAAGTGCCGTTAATTCGGCGATAGCTCCTTGTGAATATGCCCCTGTGTGTATTGTGTTTATATCTCCGGGTAGGTGATAATACATTGTGATAGTGAGTGTCTGTAATAAAATATCTATTTTTATAACTACACTGTGTGATTCTTTCGAACTGGTGAAACAAGCTGCTTTACACGCCTTCTGGACTAAGCCTGAAGGCTGCTCTCCACAGCTACCACTTACAGAGCTTTCTAGGGTTGTCTAAGACCACTAAAATCACCATAAGGGTTGTCTGGATTAGTACAGGGTGCTACACTTACATACGTGAGCACCATATACGAAGCCAGCTTCTCACAACACACAAAGCAAAGGCTTTCTTTACTTGCCCCAGTGGCAGGTTTTTCATAGTACCGCGGCCAGGAGTTCGCACCCTGGGGAATGAGTGAGCACGCTGCTGTGCCAATAAACTCCACTTTGCCAGCGGTTGGTGGAATTTTTGCCAAACTCCATGCAGAGTGTCAAAACTCTGAGAACTCCGCCAGCAGAGCAGAGTTTACCTCCCACCCCTACTTATTGGTCCACTGGTAAAAGTTACATCCAAAGCCATAGGTCTGACCTCTCTATTATAAAACGTTATGATAAAGGCAGTAGGCTTGACTTATTTGTTCTGAAAAACATCTGTGAAAGCCAATAGGCCTTTAACCCTGGATTGTTATCACCTGGTGTTACTGGATGTAGACAGGTATTTTGTTACATGAAATCTCACAGAGGGCCAGGGTGTTGGTATTCATCATTAATTGTGATAAACACTGGGAGTGGAAGATTTTCACTGTGATAATCCTTGGTTGCCCTTTTGAGAGGGGTTTTATATTGTTTTGCCAGCTGCAAGTTTGTATATGTTTGTAATTTTATAACTGTAAACAGGATGAACGCTAGCATATACACGTCAGTAGGCCTGTGTTGGTGAGGGTGTCAAACCAATGGTAAAGCTCAAGGCTTTATTGGTTTATTGGGAAAAGTTGTCAGATTTCATAGGTTTGATCTGTTTATTATGAAAATGCATGAGATTATGAGAAAGCCAGCATGCCCACCCTAACTACTGTGAAAAGTATGTGTTAGAGGTTACAGACTTTTAACAACAAATTAATATAATGTGATCAAAGCCTTTAGGAACGTATTTTGGTAAGTGGAATCTCACAGATGACCATAGTAGGTGAAGGTTTGTGAACTACTCGAACAAACCATGGGGATTGACGATTTGCAATGTGATAACCCTTGTTAGGCCCTTTTAGGAGAAAGTGAATATGGTTTTGACAGTTGGATTTTTGTACATATCTGTATTTTATTACTGTGTACTGGATGGTTGCCTTTTGGGAAAGCATATGCTCAATACAGTAGGTCTGAGTCGGTTATGATGACAAGTCACTGATAAATGCTATAGGACTGCTTGGTTCATTGTGAAAGGTTATGTGAGATGCAATAGTTTTGATCTGTTTTTATAAAAGGTACAACAAAGGCAATAGACCTCATTCATTTTAAATGAAACCTATACGTTAAAGCCAATAAGCCTTCAAAGATGGATCGTTATTGTACTGCTTTAAGCATGTAGACATGCATTTTGCTACATGAAATCTCACAGTTTACCCCTGTAGGCAAGGATTTTTGTGTTGATTACTCCCTGTAACAAGCCCCAGAGTAGACGATTTGCATGTATGTAAACACTTTAATTACACATATAGCAATGTCATTATAATTTCAATAAAATATGACCATAAATCTTCCACTTACTTTCAAAATGCTGCAATGGAGTCTTACAACCCTTCAAGAGAGGATCCCACACCCCACAGCTCTTATAAAAAGGCCAAGCTCTAGCATTGCTTGAAACTGCTTTAAAAACTCATCTTGAACACCAGTTTTATACATGGGCGTATAGAGGCTTCCGGACCTTGCCGATTGGAGCTCAAGGCGGCCCATTGCTGTGGCCCCTATCGGAAACTGCTTTTTAACTGAAAAAAGTGTCCAGTCCCACCCAGGACACCCGCAGCTTTTATTTTCTTTGTGGGCAATGAGGGATCATCAAAGACCCTGCAGCCCCTGCTGCCTCCCTGCATGCTCAGGACATTTGCTCTGTGCTGTGCTGGAGCCAGCTCGACTTCTGATGCCGTCAGGAATGAAAGTCCTTCTTCCAGTCCTCGCTCAGCACAGGCAGGAGACATGAGGCCAGGTGCACTCACTGCTTCCAGAAACAGGGAGAGGGCAAGAGGCTGATTTCCTCCTTCTGGTCCTTGGCGAGATGTCCCCCATTTCCTCCCAGGGACAGATATGGAAAGTGTGTGGTGGTGCTCATTTAATCTTCCATTCCTCTTGAAGAGGCAAGGGACCCATTGAGAAGGGGCCACCCATGCTCCCTTCCAGCCTCCATTTTTGTTTGTCTTGTGCTGAGTCCCAGAGCCCTTGATTCTCTCTGGGGGCTGGGGGGGGGGGTCACAAAGCTCGCAGAGTAGAGCACTACTTGTTCCCATTCCTGGTTTGTCCCCAAAGGGGCTGAGCACCTTTTCATGTTTTCTTAGCCCTTGTGGGATGTTTTTGAAATGTTTGGTGTCTTGTTATTCCGGGTGGACCTCTCACGTTCCCAGGAGGAGTCTTTTCAGGCCTCCTGGCTCTCTACATGGCCCTGGGGTTATGAGGACTTTAATTTTTTCAAGAGGCCTGTAATGGCTGCCACAACATATTCTCCATTCTGAGGATCTGCACAGTTACAGCAGTACCTCCCTGGGAGACCCACTGGGTACAATGATACTTGGTGCTGGTACAATGGTCCTGGGGTCAGCCACCAAGTGTGTCCTTTGGCTAGGATCTGTGCCCAATCACCTGGGGTGTATGGCCTTTAACACTGTGCACTGGGGGTAGGGTGTAGGTTCTGGCACCCTACCCCCTCACCACAGATCCATCTCCCACTTCACACAGCCTTAGGCCATGTGCTGCATTGGGTTGGTTGCAGAGCCTGGCCTCTGGCCTCCTGACATGCTCTGTGCCCAACTCCCAAAGGACAAACAAGGCACGGCGGGGGTCAGCCCCCTGCTACTTATGGCCTTTGGCCGTATGCTGTGGGAGGTGTTGGGCACAGGCCCTAGCAGCTGCCCAGGTCCTAGATCCAAGCCCTCATGAGCACCTATCTCCTGTGCTGAGCACAGCCTTTAGTTGTGCGCAGTGGTGGGTTGGCCCAATGCAGGCAGCCAACCAATCACAGCCTATGGCCTGTACAATGGCGGTTGGCCACAGAGTTTGGTCTATGGCCTGACCTTCCTCCCCCCAGAGGGGAGGTGATTCCTCTCTGGGTATCGCAGTACCAGGTGTTGATACGATGTTACCCATGATCCAAATTGTTATATATTTTTCAATTTTGATCCCCACCACCCTACATGGGCCTGGAGGTCAGTGTGTGCCCAACCTGTGTGGCCTTTAATATTTTTCAGGGCCCAAGAACTGAGTTTCTGAGTCCTGTAGTGGCTGTCACAACATATTCTCCATGTTGTGACTAGCCAATCAGGATCCACCCTTCCACTCTGAATGGGCCAAACAAAGTATAGCTGGACTCTAATGGTTAAGATATCTCTAGCATTAATCCCTCCATGCTCATGATCACCTTTTAAATGCTAATTTCTAGAAAATGGCTGAACAAATTTGCCCCAAATAAAACAAAGCATGCTTGCTGAGTAAAGTTCTATTTTTCCAAATTTTATGTCATTCTGTTCAGCAAACTTTCCTATGGAAATTAGCATGGTAAATCACTCTTTTGGACCCTCCTCCTTTTTGGCCCACGCTTGATGGATCGGCGCAAAACTTTACATGATTGAGCTAAAGTGGCTGATTTTTTGGGGAAAGTTTCATGCAGATTCATCAAAAGGCACCAAAGTTATTAAACAAACAAAAAATTAGGGATGGGCCTAACTTGCACAATTTTGAGTAGGATAATTTCACAACATTAATGCAAAATAACACAAAATTGCTCAAAATTACGCGAAACGCATCTTGCATTCAAAAAATTATCTGAACGGTCTGTTCGGGTAAAAATTCAACTTAAGAACAAAATTTCTAATTGCTTTCAGATTGCTCACGTTCAAACACTACTGCTCACATTTGGATTTGTTGTTTGGCATTAAAAATTACCTGAATGCTCCACTTGTGCAACAAAATTTACCTGACAAGTTTGTTGACTGCCCAAGTTAAAGGAACAGCCGCTCTCATTCAAAACACTGCTGTTTGCATTTGGATTTCAAGTTTCGTGCTCCAAAATTAAGAGACGCATTAAAAAATTACCAGAATGGCACATCTTGCATTAAAATTTCTCCCCGAAACAGCGTGATGTGTCAAAATGGCATAATCTCTGTAATTTCGCACAAATTATATTCCGCAAAATTCCCAAAATTATGCCAATTACTTCAGCGTAATTAAAATTTTACCCAGGCCTACAAAAATGCCTTACATATGGAACTCAGTACTAACTATAAGTACCTCCACTGTATAACATATATTTTAGTGCATAGGGATAGGTAGTGTATAGGGGTAATAAGGGATTTTTACTGCTCAGGAACGAGTAGTGTATAGGGTTAGTAAAGTGCTTTTTGGGCTCTGGGATGGGTTGTGGATAGGGTTAGTACGGAGTTTTTAGGGCTCGGGGAGAGTGCATAGTGGTAATTTCAATGTGCAGGGAGGGAGGTATACAATTAATTTCTAAGAACTAAAATAAGTACAACTACATTAATTAAATGAAATTAAATAATTAATATTAATGAGATTTAAAGACCTGTGAATTAACAACTGACAATCACTAAGGAAAAGTACCTAATAATGCTGGTAAACTGAGCATCTTCCATAACCATTTAGTCCCTTGTCACCTACTTTTAAAAAGGTGTATTTAAGTTTGTAGATGGTGGTGGAAAAACAAAGAAGAAAATGGTAAAACCATCCATTAAGCTGCTGAATTATATTGATGAAGTGCTCTTTCTCAGAAGATTATGAGATGGATCACTAACTCTTTGCATATATTGAAGGCTGTTGAGATTTCCTAGTAAGCTATTGTTGTGAGATCAAGTTATTCAGCCCAAACACTGAAACTGATGAGAATGGTAAAAGGACTATGCTCATTTCTCAGGGGAGAAACATGGTCAGTAAGCTTATTGGAGAAAGTTACATCAGATGGTGAACAATAAACCAAAATAATCTATTCAGCGATATATGGTGCAAATGGACAGTAGAATAACATGAGCTCAATCTGCCCTACTTGCTCATGGAGTAGCCTTGCAAACTGAATTGATTCTCTATAGATCAAAGCAGAGCTCCCACTTTTTGACCTTGTATTTCAGAGCCCAGTTTTATATAATCTGTGGGCATGATCTCTAAAAGAGGGGCAAGGTCAACTGTTATCTTGTATTCAATTAAATAAATTAAGCTGGCTTCTTTCTACAATGGTGTAAATTTCCAGGATATTTTTAAACCTCTGACCTGACATTTAGTAAAATGGAGCTGGGCTGTCACTAGGTGCAGGCAAAAGGTACATTATGCCACACGTCCTAGAATCTCAAGAGACGAGTGCATCTTCACCAAAATGTATTTATAGATTTTTAATTGAAAGTGAGCCTGTGGCCTTCATAAATAATGAAGCAGGTTAGGTGGCCTCACTGCTAGATGGTGCCCAATGCCATGTTTTCTCTTTCACAGTAGTACTTTTTTTTATAATATTTAGAAACTGTTGTGAGTGGCACCTAGCAAAATTAGAATAAGCATCTACAGAGTGTTGCATTAAGTTTTTACCTCATGACTAGCAAGAACTTCTGATAAGCTTGCATGCAGGTCAGCAAGTTGGCAAGCTACCACCAGATAAAGGGTAGTCTGATGATTCATTAGGATGAAGGCCCCTTTTTGTGCATTAAGTTGATTATTCAAATAGTGAGGAAGTCCGATGAGGTAATAACTGACAAAGCATACCCTGATTACAGGGTGGAGAAGTGTGGCTCAATGGTTAGAGCGGCAGACCCTGATGCAGAGATCTGGCCCGGGACCAGGGTTCAATTCCCGCCTCGGCGGGTCTTGGGCTCAATTTCCTCGGACCTGATAATTCTTGCCTCGGTGCCTATTCTAATCATGTGTCCCACTCTGCAACTCTGGGCAATAGCTTGCTTAATCTCCACAACGGCCCCAACAGCGCTGGGATGCCTGGCTTCACCCTGGGGGTGCCCAGGAGTGGACATTTCACAGGGAAAAGCCAGGAAGGGTTCCACAGCGGTATGCGTACAGCGCCAGGACACCTCTTTGGGGGTATAAGTGCGCTGTACAAATTTCATTTCATTACAGTGGAGATGAGATAAAGTGGGATCGGTCTTTACCCAGTTGAGGTAATAAGTAATCATGCTTCTGAATTTCATGCAGTTCCTGGCTCGATGGTAGTTTTTGTGTGGAAGGTTGTAGACTGATTGCCTTTGAAATGTCACTAGTGGTACCACTGGGTTTGACCTCTGCTTGGAATGCATTTAGGTTGTCATGGGGTATTGAGATAGTACCTACTGGACAGTAACCTGTGTGGTTGCTGCCATTTAGCACTGGCGCCCTAGAGCCACATTACTATTGTTCTCAAATGTGATAATCAAATGTCTTACTATAGGTACTTGCCTCTTTCTAGGAAGTGAAGGTGGGCAGTCAAAGAGCATGTCACGTAGTACAAGGATTTAGATAATCTGATACATTGAATTGTACATACACTCCTATGTGTTAAGCACTGAATGTTCTATAACGTTCACCTGAATGCAAATGTTATCCTATGGGACTGGTTCAGGCCGAATAGGGTTTCTTTTTTTCTTGTCACGTCTCTTCGTTCTTTCAAGGATGTTTTGAAGAAAGGGATTCAGTTTATTGCAAGGACTCAGGTCCAAACTTGTGACCCTTGTACAAATAACACCTAGGGCACTGTCCTGAACAACTCAGTGGGCTGGTATCTCGTTTTCCGATACCAAAAAAGAAATAAAAGGCATGCCACAAAATTTCTCAACGCCCTAAAACCCACCAACCAAACAACAAGAAACCCACCCACCAAAGTAACTAGTCCTGTCTAAATATCGGTTCTTCAAATCTGTGTTAATCAGGGGTCTGGTAACTGACATCCAATTAGGACACACTTCCCTTTAGTCAATTCCCTTTAGTGCTACAATGAGTTCAGCACTTAACTCACCACAATTTAGATCAATGAGACAGATGTAGCAGTGGGCCAGTACAATCTATGGAGTCTCAAGGAAACTCCACATTGGTGTCTCCTTGGAGTATCAGGAACGGAGAGATTATGATCTTGCAAATGGGTTTTGCTCAAATGTAATTTCTGTCCATGTGGAGGGGCTGGCATTTAGACCAAGAAAGAGGGGCAACATCATGAATAAAAAAAGGAAAGAGTTTCTTCAGACATATTTCTTCAATGTTTAGGTAGTATTATCCCATTTATTGAGTTGTCAAATCAGCACCTTTTAGCGTTTTAGAATCAGCCTTTATTACACTGGTGTGGAAGTAGGAGGCGAAGATGCAGTTGTGTAAAATGATAATCCAATAGTTTATTGCAATAAAGGATCCCACGTGCAGCTCTGTGCATAGCCAGGAAGTCATCAACCAATTGCCCAGCCTGCTGTCAGGAACTCTCAGCAGCACCAGGCTGGTCATGGAATTAACATTAAAAGTACACAAGCCACAAGGTAAGTACACGAGAATGTACATGCACATGAGCACGAGAATGTAAATACACATGATCATGCATATTATTACATCATCTTCCCCTTTACAAATCAAACAAAAATAAAATGAACAAACCAAAAGAATACTAATGTAAGACAAAAAATAAACTCATGTAAAAGAGGGGTAAGGAGAGGTTGCTGCCACACTAAAAAAAGGGGGAACACTTCAAAAAGACAGAAGGAAGTCTGCAGCGGAAACAGAAGGGAGTATCAAAGGAAACATAACCAGGTGTGCATGTCAACCTGGAAAATAAAATGTAAGAAGGGACCGAGGAAAATTTTTGAAAAATATCAACAAAAAGAATAATACAGACGGGCATGATGTATATTATTTGAGTTTAATTTTTACATCTAAAAAGCTTAAATAAAGACAGATAATTTACCAGCAGAAGAGGGATTGCCTTGGGAAGTGGTGGGGAAACGTTGCCATTCCCCTCAGCTTCGGAGGACATACTGGCCTTTGTTCGCCTCTTCTTCTTTGGTGGGCCTGAACAGAGGAAAGAAGATAACAGTACTATACATAATAATAATAAAGCACATTTAATAATTTACAGGAGAAAACATGTACTGCTTAAGGAACCAATCCTTTTGCCTGTTGGACCTCTGTCCTAAATATAGTTCCCTACCCTGAAAATTATTAACTACAAATGATACTGCTTCTCAGCCAGCTTCATACATTTTTGCTATTATCATTCTAAAGCTATGCACAGTCACCACTCTGTCACTGCAGCTTACAGGGAGACTCTGCAGCAGCTGAACAATCATGGAGGAGCCCTCCCAGCCTTGTGATCTGACTATCCTCCTCCCTTCCTGACCCTTAACCTAAGCCTAAGCATACCTGGCTCCCACACCGCCTGCTAACATCCTAAGTGACCTGCACTCACAATGGAGCCGAATGACAATACACAGCTGTATGACTCACTTGATGTCCACTCACAGTCCTTCGAACACCCTCCCTGTCAGGCCCTACTAGTTTTTCTGAACTACAAGCACTCCCCACTTACAAATTCTAAAGAAACCAGAACGTGTAATATATAATGTATAAAAAGTAATTTATGCATACATAAGGCCATTTGTACAACTATATACAACATTTTGCAAAGGAAAGCTATGTTGTCTGCAGTGCTATAGCTTATTTTTAAAGACCTTATTTTTAAAAGCTTCTATTTCACAGAAAAGAGGTCTAACTGTGAATTATTTCCCATAATTAACAGTGCTGAATTTATTTGTGGGATATTTACCTTCAGTAAACAAATAAAAAAGTTAAACATATAATTTTATCTTTAAGTGCTGGTAAAAGAAAAAATTATTTCATAATGATAGTGTTGCTCTTAGACCAATACTCAGCACACCTGACATACTCAGTCTTGCAGGCCCATCATTAATGCTAGCATGTACCAATAAATCCTTCCCAGATTGTGATAATAAACATTATAAATGCAGAACACTGTCCACAAAAAAGTCAGTGTCCTTTATTGCAAATCATTTTCTTTCTTTATATGTCTTGTTAAACCTACTCTGTAGTGCCAATGTACTACAAAAGCACATTTTAGAAAACATGTTTTTGATTTCCTTAGACTGGGCGTTGCATGTAAAAAATGATGTATAAAAATACACATTGTTGCATAAAACACATTTTAATTATTAGCACATTATCCCCAACAAAAGCACACATTTCCCAAAACACTGATAGTCAGTGTTTGAGAAATGTGTGCTTTTGTTGGGGATAATATGCTAATAAATAAAACATGTACATTCTCAGGCAGATTAAATACTAAACGGAAGATGCTGAAATGCTCTAAATGGTTCTGAAGAGTACTAAAATTAGATCAGATGCTGACAATACAATAATTAAGTTAATGATAACAGTAATACTTTTTTAAACCAACTTAGTAAATGTAAGATATATTGTGATTATTACATGCTACATTATATCACACATGCATGATACTTACATGGATACATTTTAGACTTTAACATACAACATTAACTATATAACAAATCAAAGCATTTTTAATTAACATAATCAAAATTAATATTTCCATTTCCATAAGCAATATTTTGGTACATATTACAGGCAGGGGGATTTACTATTCTAACTCCAATCCAATAAACTTTGGGGAAAAAGCATATGGAAGGACGATGTACACTCACAGAAGGAGACCTGTGATCTGTTTAACCCATTGCTGATGATGTACTAAATGACTGTTGCTTCCATTTGGGTTGTTCTTTCCAACCACTATTATTAAGTTAATTTCTCTTATGGCATTAGTTAACCACCTCGCTCTTTTTCTTTGTTCCTTGCAGCAGTCGTTAGATGACTCACCAAAACACCCTTACATTGCCTGATTTATGTAAACTTGACAGCCAATCTATGGTAAAATACCATGATTCACATTGTTCCTGCAAAATTTGATAGCTAATGTACGACATCACAAAGTTATGATTATGAGATTGCATCAAGGCCTGGTTACATGGGCCCTGAATACATTTAGAGAAGATATTGGACATGGCTTTTTACTTGGATATACCCAATAATAATCTCTGTCCATTTGACGGAATGGTCACTGGGGTAGCGGATTAGCCAGAATTAGAACATTGGGTTATAAAGAGGTTAGCATTCCAGTTGCAGCATGCGGCCAGCACTCCAAAGCAGTGCGCTATGATGTCCACAGCCTAAAACAGCCATGTCTTCAAGAGTTTTTTGAACTTGGCAAAATCGGAACAGCAACGAGGATGGAAGAGAAGTTGATTCTAAGCCATGGGGGCAGTAAAGGAGAAAGCTCTGCTGCCAAATTTGGAAGCGAGAATGTGGGGAACGGTCAGTAGCACCTTATTGCTGTATCTTAGAGTTCTAGCGGGGCAGTAATTATGCAATTTGGCCTTCAGGTAAGTGGGTGCTCTACCAATCAAAAACTTGTGGGCAAGGCAACAGATCTTAAAAACGGTGCGTTTTATGACCAGAAGCAAGTGTAGGGCTCTTAGAATAGGAGCAGAGGGGGAGTCTGCCGGGAGATTACAGACCAAGTGGGCAGCCGTATTATGCACCACCTGGAGTTTAGACAATAAGGTGTCATTAATGGCCATAAACAATGCGTTGCTGTAGTCAAGGTGACTTATGACTAGGGCCTGGACCAGCGTTTTCCTTGCAGATGATGGCAGCCAGGGGAAGGCTTTCTGAGTAGCCGCTCGTTGCAAAGCAAGCCCAGCAGATTGCAGAGATATGATTTTTCATGGACAGTTCCTGATCTAGAGTGACACCAAGATCTTTCCCTGATTGCCTGGGGAGGGGGCTGCTCCCAGTTCAGAAGGCCACCAGTCAGGGGACCAGAGGTGCTGAGTTTTGGCGAACAGCAATATTTAAGTTTTTTTTGCTGCTCAGTTGGAGACAGTTTGCCCTCATCCATACCACAGCCCTTCTCAAACAGTCCCAAGAATCGTATCGTCAATATCCTGACCCAACAAGATGACCAGCTGGGTATCTTCCACGTATGATATGACATCGAAGCCACAAGACTTGACAATCTGGACCAGGGGGGCTACATAGATATTAAACAATGTCGGGCTCAAGGATGAGCCCTGAGGCACCCCTTTGTTGATGGAGATAGTATGGGATTTAAACGAGCCCAGCGTGATTGTCTGTGTACGGCTGTCTAAGAAGTCAGCAAGCCGCAGTAGGGCATTGCCTCTGACACCTATCTCACACAGTCTGCCCAGCAGTATTGCATGAGAAACTGTGTCAAAGGCCACTGATAGCTCTAACACCATGAGCATGGCAGCAAAGCCAGCATCTAGAGATAGGAGGATGGTGTCTGTGACTGCCACCAACGCGGTCTCTGTGCTGTGGCGAGCTCTAAATCCCTATTGGTAAGGATCAAGAATCTTGTAGTCCTCCAACAATACCATGAGCTGTTTGTTGACTGGGCTTTCCAACATTTTCCCCAATAGTGGTAGAAGTGAGATGGGGTGGCAGTTGGACAAACCTTGGGGCCGGCATTTGTTTTTGTTAGTATTGGAGAGACCTAAGCAGCCTTCCGGGCTAATGGTATTTTTGCTGAGTCTAAGGAAAGATTGAATAGCAAAATAATGGTGGGGGCTATCAAAGTCACAAGACTGGCAGAGATCCTGGATGGCATACATCCCCAGGTGACCCGATTTATCTTTGGCCAAAAGCCCGAAGGTTTTGATCTAAAGTCAAAGGTTCGAACTTGTCTAGCTGGAGTTAGAGGGGGCATTATAGGATAGGCTCCATTGATCTGTGTCTGGTTGATGGGAAACTTCTTATAGATGGCTTGGATTTTATCCTCAAAGAAGTCAGACAAAGAGTCACATGATTGCTGAGAAGCTGGGATGGCAAAGGAACAGGCATGTGGCTTGGTGAAATCATTGAGTACTTTGTAGAGCTCTTTGGATAAATTGCCAGCGTTCTCAATTTTGTTAGAGATGTAGCTTCTCCTAGTTTTTCTGATATGTGTGTGGTAGCTTGTGAATTCTAGTTTATAAGCCGGTCTGTCATCCAGAGTTTTAGATTGGCGCCATCATCTTTCCAGTCACAATATTGCTGAGGGAAGGCCTACCCTGGCGACATCTCACTGCTTTAGTGACAAAGAATGCAGATATGTTATTTTCGTAGGTACACTCTACAAGCAAACCATGACCATGGTCACGATATAAGGCCCCAACAATGATGATCTAGTTTTTTTCCTGAGGGTTTGGAAACAGTTATCTGGTTTTGGACCTTGGACCGTGATATGGGGAGGTGATTTTAATGTTACACTTGAGGATTTCCTAGACTGTTTGAAAACTTCTAGAAGCCCCCATCCCTAGGCAGCTAAAAGTCTTAACACACTGATCCAAGACAATCATCTACAAGATATTTGGTGCCACACACATCATGACACGCAAGAGGGCACATGTTTCTTATCCCATCATACCGCATGGTCCAGAATCGACTTTTGGTTGTTATCCAAGGATGCTCAAACTTGGACCAAGTCAGTAACTCACATGCCATGCACTCTTTCTGATCATGCACCTGTAAAGCTCGTTTTATAGATTCCCCCAAACTCTATCCCATGCATTCACCTAGCGCCTGCCGCCATATGTATTTGGAGATGCCGCATTCAGGGAAGAAGTACGAACTGACATAATCGACTACTTTGAGCATAATGCGGGATTAGTGAAGTCGCCCTCCAAACTAAGGGAGGCTTTTGAGGTGGTAATACGCCTCTACCATTGTTAGTATCCATGACAATTTTTCAGACTACCAAGATGAGGTGACTCAGAAGTCATGCTACCTGGGTAAAGAGGCTCAGTCGCGTCGTTACGGTGAGGGAGAACGCCTGGGTAAAATTCTAGCAGAGCTTCTCCATAAACCAAATGCTTCAGAAAATTTGGCAGAGCTTTGGAATGTGGATTCCCAGCTCATTTCCTTCCCATCTGAACTTTTGGGTGTCATGTCCTCCTTCTATGCCCAACTGCATACCGCCATCCCGATAATTGGCTCAGATGAGCGCAAAACATATTTGGACACCATACAACTGTTATGGCTGGACCGTGCCCATCAGGAATTTTTAGATTAACCCATAACAATGGAGGAAATATCCCAAGTAGTCATGAGACTACCAAGGGACAAGGTGCCAGGCATCAATGGCCTGACAACAGTCTTTTACATGGAGTACGCCCCACTCCTGGTTCTACACCTGCTGGAGATGTATCATGGTTCCATTGCTGCTAGATCTCTCCCTGCTCATTGAGAGAGGCGGTTATTATAACACTGCTAAAGTCAGACAAACCAGCTGAATACTGCTACTGTTATCGCCTTCTATCTTTAATAAATGTGGACAATAAGATACATGCCAAAGTGCTCTCAAACCGCTTGCTACCCCTGCTGCCGCTAATAGTGAGACAAGACCAATCAGGTTTTATTCCCAGCCAGTCTACCTCACACAATGTTTGTACTATTTTCGCAGTGATGCACCATATACACCCTCAGATCACTGCAGAAGCCACGCTCTTGGATGCCCCCAAGGCATTTGAATCTCTAGAATGGGCATAACTCTTCCCATTGCTTCAGCGCTTGGGGCTAAGCCCTCAGTATACCAAACAAGTTCAGCTTCTATATAATTTCTTCACTGCTCGAGTGTGGCTAAACAAATTTTCTCTGACCCATTCCCAATTTTGTGTGGCACACAGCATGGGTGTCCATTATGGCCACTCTTGTTTGCCATTGCCATGGAGCCATTGGCAGTTAGACTCCATCAGCATAACACAAATAGGGGTATGGGCTTTACGTCCAGGGGTTTAATTGTCTCGCTGTATGCAGATGGCATTACCCTTTATGTATGCGATCCCCAGACGAACTTGGCCCTACTGGTGTGTGATTCACAGTCTACTCCGGTATTCACATAAATTGGTCCAAGTCTGTACTATTTCCAGTAACAGATGCTACATTGCCTTTTCATACAGAATACCCATTAAAATGGGTGACGGACCCGATCAAATACCTGGAAATATGGCGTAGCAGGAATCCAGAAGAATTGTGATGGGTTCATTACTGCAGTGTAGATGATTGGCTGGAGGCCCGCATCCCAGCATGGTCCAAACTCCCGCTGCCCATAGAAGGTCGCATCACTATCGCGAAAAAGATTATACTCCCTAAGTTCCTTTACCTTTTTATAAACATCCCTCTCCCACTCACCACGAAGTTGTTTAAGCGCCTAAGGTCAAATTTGATATCGCTGTTATGGGTGGTTAGACAACCATGGGCCTCTTACGAATTCTTCACATTGCCACACTCGCATGGCGATTGGGCGCACCCAAAATGCAACTCTATGCCTTATGCTTGCAAGCTAAATTTTTGCACTACTAGCTTCACCCTATCCCATTTAAGCAACACTTAGCCTCTCTCGACAGACCAGTTCCTGCCTTACAAGGCACACAAGTTGGAGATTCATACAGTGGAGTGCGTGCCCCACTTCCAACCCTCCTGACTCTAGAATACATACATACTAATGCATCACTGCGTAAACTGATCACTGGCCTCTACACCCACATGCAAAATTTCTCCCCAATATTTCTTCTGAGAGCCCAAGAGGCTTGGAACTCGGATATCGATTTTTCTCTATCGGATGGGCAATGGGCTTTTTGTTGTAGCCAACTAGAAATGCTGTCCCCCAACTATTGGTTGCAGATTATTCATTTTAAATAAATACAGTTTATTTTGCCCACAACTACAAATTTTCAAAATGGGATTATCTTCCGACCCCCATTGTTTACGATGCCACTAACCTCAGGCCACGTTTCTCCATCTAGCATGGAACTGCCTTGAAGTCGCAGACTTTTGGGGCGAGGTTTGCACCATAATACATGACATGATTGGTTTGTCACCCCCACTCAACACCATAGTTTGCCTACTTGGCTATGTAAAAGATATACCCAACGCATACCGTTGCCTCACAGCTATGCTTCTCCTCTTAGCAAAACGTAAAGTTGCAATGCACTAGGGCAGGAGACCAGCCCTCCGACTATTCAGGCATTGCTCAATGATGCATCCTACTGTCAAGAGTAACTCTCCACATCTTGGGAACTCATGCCATTCTGATCCCGCCTAAAGATATATGGGTACCTTTCACTAGCTTTCTTTGACACAGAAATGTTGATTCACATGGACATGTAGGGACCTCACCATCAACTGGGTTCATTAACTGTGCATAGATATAAATTCAACGGTGTGTCATACACTTCAGCTTTTCTATGTCTGTGAGCTATGCAACCGGTCATTGCATTTGTAGCTCTGCTCTGGCTCCTGACTGTTAAATGGTCCAACTATAATACTACTGTGGGTCTTTCCTATACTTACCATATATACGGTGTAATAAGTGCCTTCTTTAACTGTATTCTCCAGCACCATGACTAAAGTTGCTGTAATGTATATGTATCTATAGATGCCAATATATAAAAACATTTAAAAAAGAGATAAGGTGCCTCTAATAGTGCTGATCTGGTTCTATAAATGTCCTGCATTGGTGTATAACCTTTGATCTTGGATTTGATCTTGTATTGGGCAATTTAATTTAAATTGAGTCCCACTTTAAATCATCCACCTGAAAATAAAAAATGTAGTCACTCAAGGCAAGCACAATACAGGGCCTCATGAGCATACATATTAGTCTATGTTATGGGAATATGGCTTTGCATTGTAAGCGTGGCATTGCTATTTCCTTGGGTTATGACATTGTCTAGTACATATCTGTTTTACAACTGGGCTGTGTGGTGAATTCAAGCAAACTTAGCCTTCAATCCGTTTGAGGTCAGTAAATTGAGTAATTTTTAATTGGGTTATTCTAACATCTATTATTTACAACATTTAGAAGAGTCATATTGTGTAAGGCGGTGTGTAATATATTAAATGTTGTTATTATTATTGTTCTTAGTAGTACTAATTGTAGCAGTAGTATACAAAGACAGTGTGAACAGGCTTTGCATAATTCTAAATAAACCACAGGAATGCACAAAAAAACATTGATGCTCTCAACTGCAGCCTCACCCCGGCAGACTCCGTAAAATCACTGGGAATCACTCTGGACACAAACTTAGACATGGTAAAACACATCAAGAACAACGCTAAGAGCGCTTTCCTCAACCTAAAACTGCTCAACAAAATAAAGCCATTCATCCCTCCCAATGACCTCAAACAAGCCACTCAATCCCTGGTATTGTCCAGATTGAACTACGGGAATGCAACCCTCACAGGCACAGCAAAATCTCACTTAGCCCCCCTCAGAACAACTCTAAATGCAGCAGCCAGGATGGTCACTGGAGTAAAAAAATACGAACACATCTCTCCTGCTCTCAGAGAGCTAAAATGGATCCCAACCGAAATAAGTGCCAGCTTCAGAACAGCCTGTCTCACACACAAAGCCCTGCATACTGGTAAACCTGCATACCTGGCCGTCAAACTCAACAAAGCCGGTCAGTCAAGGAACCTCAGGAGTACTAACACTCTACTTCTCATCCCGCCTAAAACTCGCAAACACAAAGCCTTATCACGCTCCTTCTCTGGAAATGCGCCCAAAATTTGGAACTCCATCCCAGTCCATATAAGGACTAACCATTCCTTTCCAAAATTCAAAAGCCAACTCAAAGACCTTTTTCTCAACCAAACTCTTCCGAATGGATAGCTGACGCTCTACATCGAATCTCGCCCACTGCAGTATACAATCACTTTGCTAAGATGACCTATACTTCTCCTACCTCTCGTCTCACTCCGTTGTCCCCCCTCACCGATCTGGATTCATCACGAATCATTGAGTTCTATTTGTTACTCTTTGTGTTTGAACTGTACTCGTCACGTAATCAATATGTTCCATTACTGTCACTTCTTATGTTTGATTGCATTTTTGATACATGTTGTAAAGCGCTCTGATACCCTAGCGCTATATAAAACTCTTAAATAATAATAAAAAATGCTAAAAGGTTTTATACCACAAAATGACAGTTAACATCAGGCACATTGTTTTGCTGATGGAGAAAATACAACTAGATCCAGGATATACTGTTGACATTCTGGACATCCACATGGCTTTTGATAGAGTGGACTGGATATTAATGCGAAAAATCCTACAACAACTTGGTTTGGGGAAAATTACATTGCATGGGTACCCTTACTGTATAGGGAGGTAGAGGCAGGAGTTACAACCAATTGCTTAATGTCTATGATATGAGAGATGGTGGTATCCCCGAATGCCCCAAATCCTTGCATTGGTATTCCAGCTCTTGGCATCACTACTAACAAGTAGATTTGCAGTGACGGGAGTGTAGAAGAGAACGCATGTCATTTCACGAATGTCATTTCATGCATGTCACGTGAATGATGTTTTACAGCATATGAGAGATCCTGGGGTAGTAGTCCAGACAATGTTAGAAACCATTGAAGAATTTGGAATATCATACAAATTGTATGTAAAGTAAGCCAAGTCTGTATTAGTCTGGAGTAAGACCTCCGACCCTCGGTCTAGGTCCACTCTCTCCCCGCAGCTCCGCTGTGCCATCTCTTGCCTCCAGACCCCAACCTCCTCCTTGGGAGGTTCAAGGCTGCTGCCCGCTCCTGCGCCTGCTGCCCGCTCCAACTGGGACCAGACTGCCTGCAACCACCGTAACCTTTCTCAGCCGTTTTTTTCTTACTTTTTCCCTGTTGTGCCACTGTTATTGTGCCCATCTGTGTCTTGCTCTAATTCCACCACTGTTTTTATTTTCTCGTGCCTGCCTGTTCCTTTCGCCTTTCGCCGCTGCTCCCCCTGCGGCCCCTCCCCCCCGGAATTCCCCCCAGAATTCCCCTCCGGAATTCCCCCACTCCCGCCTCCCAGCCTCTCCTCCCTCCCACCTCCCCTACTTAATGGCGGCAGCTGTGCGGTCGCGCCGCCGGCCCGCCGAAGGCGTGCCAAAGGCAAGCCCATCTGCGCCCGTCCGCGACCCGACCGCGGCCAGCGGCAGGAACTCTGGACCTCCTACTACCCATCGCTACGACACCACCTCCCTCCTCGCACTCAACCCTGGAAGACTTAGAGAATGCCAACAGGCCTCGCCGAACATGACCCACGGCCAGTTCTCCTGCCTCCACTGCCGCCAGACCCTCACCGCCACCCCGGCCTCCAACACCGCCAACGCCAGCACCGGGGACACCCTAAAATGCATCCTCCTCAACGTACGCTCCGTACACAAACACGCCATGGAAATCTGGAACCTACTCGACTCTCTCTCGCCCGACATCGCCTTCTTCACAGAGACCTGGACCAATGCATCCTCCGCCCCTGACATCAGCACCGCCATCCCAGACGGATACAAGATCCAGAGGAAAGACCGCCCCAACCACCCAGGAGGGGGCCTCGCCATCGCCCACAAGAGCACCCTCCGCCTCACCACCTCCAGCGAAACCTTCCCCTACGCCGAACACCTGCACTTCCAGATCCAGACCACCCCCAAAGCCACACTCCGAGGAACCCTCATCTACAGACCCCCCGGCCCCCGAACACCCTTCGCCACCACCATCACCGACTTCATCGCACCCCACGCCATCGCCTCAGCAAACTACATACTCATTGGAGACCTGAACTTCCACCTCGACAACCCCAGCGACCCCAATTCCACTATCCTTTGTGACAACCTCGCCAGCATCGGACTTAAACAACTCGTCAACACACCGACCCACAGAGCAGGACACACTCTCGACCCCATCTTCGTGGCAGGAAACAGTGTCCAATTCAGCCACACAACGCAGCCGCAATGGACCGACCACCACTGCGTACACTTCGCCATCAACAAACCCAAGGCACCCAAACCAGCCCCACGCCCACCTCGAAGGAACTGGAGCAAGGTAACCGACGAGCAACTTAACTCCACTCTCACCCGAGACAACCACACCTGGGCACCCGACGCAAACAACGCAAACAACGCAGCCAGAGAACTCCACACCTGGATCTTCAACTGCGCAGACGAGCTCGCCCCGCTATGCAACCCCGACAGACAACACGCCAGGAAAGCCGCCTGGTACACCACCGCTCTCCAAGCAGCCAGACACATCTGCAGATGCCTGGAGAAGAACTGGAGAAACACCAAGACAACCGAAAACCACACCACCTACAAGGACGCCTTGACGGACTACCATAACCAGATCAGAGCCACCAAGAGGAACTTCATCCACAACAAAATCCTGGCCAACTCCACCAACTCCAAGGAACTTTTCAGTGTCATTCAGGAATTCACCAACCCACGCAGCGAAGCCACAGACATCACACCATCCCAAGACCTCTGCGACAAGCTTGGAACCTCAAGATCAAAAACCTCTATGACAACTTCATCGACCATCCACCAGGTGGCACAGAGGGCCCCCGCCCCCCAGAAACACCAGCCAGCCCACCATCTCCAACTGGACACCGATCACGGCCGAAGACACCGCCTCGACCATGAAAAGCATCCACTCGGGGCCCCCACCGACCCCTGCACCCCTCACATCAACCACAGAGCTGCGGCCGCCATCACACCCGAACTACAACGCACCATCAACACCACCTTCAAAACAGGCACCTTCCCAGATGACTGGAAGCACGCAGAAGTCAGACCCCTGCTCAAGAAGCCCACAGCTGACCCCACCGACCTCAAGAACTATCGGCCCATCTCGCTCCTCCCCTTTGCAGCCAAAGTTGCAGAGAAAACAGTCAACAGGAAACTGACACGATTCATTGAAGAGAACACCGTCCTCGACCTGTCCCAATCCGGATTCCGAAGCAACCACAGCACAGAGACCGCCCTACTCGCCGCCACAGATGACATCCGCACCCTCCTGGACCAAGGCCACTCTGCAGCCCTCATCCTACTCGACCTATCATCGGCCTTCGACACCGTCTCCCACCGCACACTAGTCGCCAGACTACATTACGCAGGCATACAAGGAACAGTCCTGGACTAGATCCAATCATTCCTCACCGGAAGAAGCCAAAGGATCAGACTCCCACCCTTCCTCTCCGACCCCACGAAAATCACCTGCGGAGTCCCACAGGGTTCTTCACTGAGCCCCATCCTCTTCAACATCTACATGGCCCCCCTCGCAGCCATCGTCCGACAACACGGCCTCAACATCGTATCCTACGCCGACGACACCCAGCTCATCCTCTCCCTCACCACTGCCAAACTCAACTTCCAGAAAGGAATGCAGGACGTCGCAGTCTGGATGACCAACAGCTGCCTGAGGCTCAATGCCGAGAAGACAGAAGTCCTCGTCCTTGGTACCACCCCTTCTGCATGGGACAGCACCTGGTGGCCGACCACCCTTGGAAGCCAACCTACCCCCTCAGACCACGGCAAGAACCTCGGCATCGTACTCGACTCATCACTCACCATGAACCGACAGGTCAACGCCGTCACCTCCAGCTGCTTCAACACCCTCCGCATCCTCCGCAAGACCTTCAAGTGGATCCCCCCTGAGTCAAGGAAGACAGTCACCCATGCACTCATCACCAGCAGACTGGACTATGGAAAAGCACTCTACGCCGTCATCAACAAGTCCCTACTCCGCAAACTCCAAACAATACAGAACACCGCTGCCAGACTAGTCCTCGGCATCCCCAGACATGAACACATCAGCCAACACATACGAAGTCTCCACTGGCTCCACGTGGAGAAAAGAGTCACTTTCAAAATCCTCACTCACGCCTACAAATGCCTTCACAACAACGGACCCAAATACCTCAACGACAGAATCAACTTCCACGCACCCAAAAGAAACCTCCGATCTTCCAACCTCGTACTGGCCGAAACCCCGCGCATCCACAGAGCCACAGCAGGCAGAAGATCCTTCTCTCACATTGCAGCCAAGACCTGGAATGAGCTACCGGCAGACATCAGACGCGCCCCAACCCTGAACACCTTCAGGAAGACCCTCAAGACCTGGCTCTTCGGCTAAACAGATCTACGGACCCCCCCTCAGCGCCTTGAGACCCTCACGGGTGAGTAGCGTGCTTACAATTTCCTGATTGATTGATTGATTGTGTTGAACCGAATACCAGATTCATAATAATTTGGTGCATTTCCAGTTTACGTAAGGAGAAGGCCCTACACATACCTGTTTTTCCAAGTTAATAATAATATGAACAGAGTGTATGAGCAGAATATATTCTCATTCATCCAGAAACTAGAAAAACATTACACTTCTGAATGGCTTTCCTCATGTCTTGTAGTAACATAATTGCATTGAATAAGAGGATTGTGGTGCCCATGCCTTAATATGTGTGGCAGAGTAAGTTCATCAACATACCTCAAAGAAATTTTAAAGAATATGGGGCTAGGTGTATTTCGTGATTTAGCAGTCACAGACCCTGCAATTCAATAAATGGTAGACTTAGCAACTGCTAAACCATTTATCCATATGTACAAAACCATTTTGTGAGTCAGAAAACATTTTCTGATTCATAAAATGAATGCTGTGATTCATACCAAATAATAATTTGGAAGGGTGTGGAATGGGCATTGCTTCCATATTGTGAGTCAGAATTGTGTGCATCAATGTACTTCTAATGTAACTCCGTCATCCATTGGTCTGTTATTGACTCACAAATTGGGGTGGTAACTGGGGAAGAGGCACACTTTGCAGTAGGAAGTAGGGGGAGTAGACAGCCACTGTTCCTTAAAGAAACTTGGATAGCTTTAAAAAAAAAGTTCCCTGCAGGCCACAAGCCCTGTGATTGTAGCCATCCTCCAGGGGGTGCAAATTGCGACCTCCCTACTGAATATTAATGAAGCATGTCTTCTGTGACCCTCTCCGATTCCTTATTTTGTGAACTGACCTATTAGCACATTGGTCTGTTTGACAAATAAAATGGCAGTAACAAAAAGTCAGTGAACAATTTATGACCGATTTTTGTGATCAGTTTGAGCGGGAAGCAGCCTTTACAACGCAACCGTTACAACGCATGCAGGTACATCGCATGCCGTTGCAACGAAAAAGGTGTGCAGCAGTGGGTAGAAGGTGTTGGATTTAACTCCAACACCGTCCCTACTGTTGCACACACTGGAGTTGGAATAGAAAATTAATCTATTCCAACTTCCAGCGCTCCCCCGACAGAAAGTCGGGGTAAAGATTGGCGTTGCAACGGCATGCGATGTAACGTCATATATCCGTTTGAGCACAGACCCGGCCCTTGGTTCATTACTAGTGATGTTTCTTTGGAGTGGAAAAGCAGCACGGAGAGCTGTGGCTGAAATGGTTAGAAGTTGAGGCTGTGGTTGACCGCCTGTGGAGGGATAGGTTTGGGGACTGGCCCAAGGACCAGAGGCTAGGCCCGTCACTCTACAAGAAAGCCTAAAGACTCAGAGCACTCTTTTTGAGTGGCTATCAAAACATAGCCTCTACAATGCAGTTGTGAACAAATAGTGTTGTGTTCAATGCGGACAGCATCTTTTATGAATTGTCTTGATGTATCTGGTAAACAGAGACACTGCTATGTATTCAATTAAGACTATGAGGCGACGAGGCATCAGAAACTGAAGAAAGATCAATGTGTAATTCACATTTTTTCACCTGCTGTTGTCAGTTTGGAGCCTCTGGGCGATGCAGTTATATTTGCTTGTGTCATATGAGTCATCATGAGAGTTGCCCCTCAGATATTTAAGCTCGTGTGAAAGGTGCTTGCTAAAAATTCAAAACATTCAAAATATAGAGGACACTCATCTCTCTAGGGAAACCTGCCTTGTTCTTAAATCCTGTACCGATGCTGGTCGACTTTAAACATCTTTCTAGTCACCAAATTGAATGTTGAAAAATGCATAAAGAGCTCAATGTTGCCTTTATTGAAGGATATTAAACATTGTTTTCTGTCTCACAGTTATCACTGATTTGTATGAGGTTTCCAAAGCAAGGTGCATCTCCTACTTGGCATGAACAAAGTATATCATTTTCAAAGGGACATTTAAATAAAAACCATTTACATGGAGAAAAGGGTGAGTAATCAGAGTGAGGTTGACAAGTGCAATCCTAGTATTTATAAATGATAACATCATTTGGTGCCTGTGTATTAATGTGGAGTGGCGGAGAGGAAGTAACTGAGTTTGATAGGAGGGAACATAACTGCTATCTTTTACAATGTTAGCATTCTAAACAAATGAAATGTAAGCCATGAGAACCGTTGTAGGAGGTCTCTGTCATAAAGCCTCCAGTACACTAAATGGTTTTGGTTAATTTAAAACCTTCGAGGAAGCTGGGCCAAAAAAGCTTCAAGCTTGCAGGAATATTTTGGGCAATTCCTCATGGTGGTCAAAGTAACCTTTCGCAGTAAATCATTTGAATCTATTTTCTTTTCCAGCTTCTTAAATCCGTCTTTGGCTCCTAGAACAGAGCTAAACATTTGGCTTGTTTATGTATTTGACTTGCCTTTACATTTAGACTCCTCCACGAAATCTATTCTTTAGAAGTAGTGCACAGTATTGGCAGAGTTAAGCTGTGTCGTGTTACAGGTCATCATCAGTGAGCTCTACATCGAGTTATCAGTCCTGTGCTGTATCAGCTCTTACACTTTGGAAATTGAATTATTAATTACTTCTGATAAAGCCAAACGTGTTACTCATACTGCTGTCATACTGACATAGTAATGTAAAAGTAAAGCAATTTCATAAAATGTCATGTTGGAGAATACATTTGTTTTGAGGCAAGCCTTTCTGAACGCTAGATCTCATCAATTTAAGGCGAAGTGTAAAAAGACTTAAACAATTAAACAACATAGCTCATTTTGACACTAAACAGTTATGATAGGATAACCTTTCATATTCACCTGGGACATAATGTTTCTTTCTTCCCATTTTCTCTCCAGATATCTGTTACTACTCATCATCATTGTGAATTCTCTAACACATGTCATTAAACTGTAGTTAGATCATGTTGAGGTTAGGTACACATGGCCTCTATCTGCTCTACCCTAAACTTGTGCCTATCAGCCATCCACGTGACTGAAGAACAATTGACATAAACTCAATTCACCCTAAACAGAGATCACCTGGGTTGGAATGGCCTTTCAGGCAGTCTGGTAGTCTGGCACTGCAAGATGGGCCATCTTGAAAGGACCAGTGTGTGGGTTTTTGGTCTCATCACGGTCTACAGGACCAAAAAACAGCTCATACTGGCCCTTTCCAACTGGCCCATCTGGCAATGTGCCAGACTGCCCGTAAGCCAGTTCAGCACTGGAGATCAACCATTTTCAATAATTAGTCTTACCTCTGGAATAATAAAGTCTGGTTTGTCCCCGTAGATAGCCCCCCTCATGTAGCCTCATTCCCGGACATTGGTTTCTTTCTTCATGAGAATTTCACTCTTTACCCACGGACCAGAATATAAAATGCGAATTGGTTGCCTATATTTCTCTTCCTCTCCAGTTTCTCATTTTCTATGAATGTATGGATCTAGTGTAATAATTGCTAATGGGAAATAGTCTTAGGTGCTGAATCTCTCAAAAACATAAACATAGAATGAAATACACAACACATTTGTCTGAGCGATCATAGACCTGAAAGAGACTAATTGAAATAATAATGCAAAGAGTGCAAACAAAAAATGCAACCTAACCGTTGATTCAGTATATATTTCAAAATAGAAACACCACCCACTTTCAATTTTTTTTAGGTGTCCAACATTTGGTTGTGCCATCTCTTTTAATTTAATAAGCGATTAAGCTTGGGTACAATTTGTGTCTTCTGGCAGTGAAAGTGAAAACAAATTTCACTTAAAAGTACTCTTATCTACGTGTACATTAAATAAAACAACATCCAGATAAACCTGGATCATCACGCCAAGATTATATAGGAAGATACGAAATGAATGAACACCAGGACACACAGTGGAAATAGGAAATTAATGAGGCAAAGGCGGAGAGACATGGACCGGAAAGTCATACGAATACACTAATACTTTGAGAAACATCGGAACACACAGACACTGGGAGATGTAGGATTGTACTGGGCTACATAAAAATAGGAAGATATAGACTCAGGGGGACAGGGGCACAGGATAACACAGACAAAGGTGTTGACAGCAAGATCCAGGGACAAAGGAAGCCGCAGACAGGGGGAGAAAAACACACAGGAAGACACAGAGACCAGGCGGCATAGGAATTGGAGACATGATAATTCAAAGAAGGCATAGGAAGACCCAGACGCTGGGAGACACAGACATGAAACGACACAGACAATGGGAGGTATGAGCACTATATTTTGCTAAACAGATTTTGGTCTTCAGGGATAACAAGGGAATATCTGAAACACATCTTTCAGGGGGCTCACACTATATAGCCATAAAAGTTTCAGATGTGTTCTATGAAAATACAAAGCATTAGTCTCAGTGGACAGTCTGCTAATCTATAGAGCAAGTTTGAAAGCAATAACGTCCTCATCAGAGCTAACATGGCTTCTCAAAATTGTATACTGGAATGAGCCACAATGTTATCAAATGAATGAGGAGTTTGATTCACCAAAAATATTATGCTTCCACATTTAAGAACCATGCTCATGTTTTCGGGCCTAATCCAAACTCTGATACAACACTAAATACTCTTCCTGCCTTAAAAATAATCTAAGTGGGAGATTCAGGGTGAATTCAGTTATTCTACATAGCACTACATGTGAAGTAGCTAAACATGTTGGCTGAATCTTTTTGGCACTGTGTACTCTAAAAGAAAAATACAACTAAAAATAGTTTTATAGGTCTCCCATTTAAACTTGGAGGGTAAGGAGGTTCTCCCCCTTGAAATGACCTAACTAACTCTATGAGAGGTTATGATTTATTCCTAGATCCCATCTGAATCAAGAAAAGTCCTCCAGCCCAAATAATATAAGACACACATGCTGCTACTTACAAGTTAAACTACAGAGTAAAAGAGAAACAACAGTAGGCAAAATCTTTAAGACACACTCGCATACACACACACACACACACTGCATGACAAATAACTCCATGTACATTTCATCTCTCATTAAAAGCATTTTCTCCTGTACAATAATCTGAACCGTTGTCAGTTGCTTATCATGCTCACCTTTCCCATGAACTAACACATCATCATCTACCTTTCTTTCTCCCCTTCTACACCTGTTTTTAGTTTGTTCTATTCATTATTACCATGCCCATTAAACTCATTACTACTCTCCCATCAATGCTTGACCTCCTTACACACTCAATCTATCTCTGGTTTACTCTCCTGCTTTACCTGTCTTTACTCCCCTGCTTGTTGTCTTGCATCTTTACTAATTTCCCCATCATTACTCCTCCTGCTCTACCCATCATCACTCACCTTAATCAACCTATCAATGTTCTTGTTGCTTCATCAATCTTTCCTCTCTCACCTCTACCAATTGTTTCTTTCTCTGCTCATATATATATATATATATATATTCACTGAAAAAACCATAGGTTTCAGACACGTTATAGTTACAAATTAGCATTTAAAAAACCTTTGAAATTCACTGAAAAAACCATAGGTTTTAGGGACAGTTATAGTTACTTGGACATTGCACTCGTACAAAACCCAAATGAAATTCCCCGTTATAGTTAGTTCAGCTAACTATAACTCGCGCCCCGCAATGCACTGCTGATGACGTCACATATTACATCACTCATGACATGGTCAGTGACATCACTGATGACATCACTGATGACATCTCAAATGACATCACTGATGACATCATCCAGTGACTGTGTGTTTCTCTAAAGTTTAAATATTTTTAATATATATAGGAAAAGACGTATTGAAGAATGAGTGGTTGTGTAAGTGTCTGTATGGATGATTTAGTAGGTGCGTGACTGACTGTATAAGTGAGTGATTTAACGTATCGTACTGAATGCATGGGTTAGTGACTAAACTGGGTGAATGTCTGTATCCGTCTGTCTGTTGCTGTGTAAGTGGCTGCATGTGTTTGTGAATAGCTACATGAGTGTCTATTTGAGTTATTGAATGCTTGTGTGAGTATCTGTATGGGTGCCTGAGTGTTTGTGTGGGAGGGGTGTGTGCGACTCTGTGCATAGATGTGTGAGTGGGTGATTCACTGGGTGGATGGTTTCAAGAGTGCATCTGTGATAGACTTTATGGGTGGGTAAGTGTGTGTAAGAGTGTGTTAGTGAGTGAATGTATGTCCCAGTGGTACATGTGTGAGTAACTACATATGTGAAAGGCAGTATATATGTGTGTTGGAGTATATAAATAGCTATAAGCGAGAGTGACTGATTGTGATAGTGGCTGTATGGATGAGTGTGTGCTTGTATCAGTGATTGTATAAGAGCGTAAGAATGTGCTAGTATTTGTATGAGTAAGTGGGGTGGTGTGTGTATAACTGTATAGGTGAGTAAATGGTAGTGTGTTTAATTATTTGCATGACTGACTAGGTGTGTGAGTACCTCTATGGATGAGTGGCGGTGTTTGAGTGTCTATATAGGAGTATGAGTGCATATGATAGTCCTGTACTGAGTGACCGTAAGTATGAGTGACTGTACGGGTGAGTGAGTGGATGTGTGTGTGTAGACCTAAGAATCAGTGAGTGGGTATGTAGTTATTGGTGTTGGAGTGTCTATGGTTTTGCGAATGGCAGTCTGTAATTTAGAGTGGGTGTATCAAAGGTTATATTAGGGTGTGAGGAGGTGCATCAGATTATCACGTGGATGATGTCATCAGTGATGTCATTTGAGATGTCATCAGTGATGTCATCAGTGATGTCACTGACCATGTCATGAGTGATGTAATATGTGACGTCATCAGCAGTGCATTGCGGGGCGCGAGTTATAGTTAGCTGAACTAACTATAACGGGGAATTTCACGGGTTTTGTACGAGTGCAATGTCCAAGTAACTATAACTGTCCCTAAAACCTATGGTTTTTCAGTGAATTTCAAAGGTTTTTTAAATGCTAATTTGTAACTATAACGTGTCTGAAATCTATGGTTTTTTCAGTGAATTTCAAAGGTTTTTTAAATGCTAATTTGTAACTATAACGTGTCTGAAACCTATGGTTTTTTCAGTGAATTTCAAAGGTTTTTTAAATGCTAATTTCTAACTATAACGTGCCTGAAACCTACGTTTTTTTAGTGAATTTCAAAGGTTTTGTAAATGACAATTTTTAAATGTATTAATTGTTATATTAATTTTTTTCATACTGATTTACTACATTTTTAGAAACAATTTTTTTTTACATATTTTATTTTTTAAATTACATTGTAATTACATTATACATTACATTACAAAAAATACTTTCTCTTAATGAATTAATTTAGTTTAAATACTTTGCAGATAGGCAATAGACTTTTAAGTACAGTAGTTACAGTTGTTGCAATGGGCAACACATTTTCAAACACAATGCAACATTCAGCTCAATGTGAATTTCTAGTTAAATGCAATTAGTTACTTTATGGATTACTTTTCTAACCACAGGACTGGATCCTAGATTCAGTCCTGGTACATCTCCTGTAAACAGTTGAGTAAAAGCGTTTTGGTTACAGTCGTGATTTTTAAGGAATATTATTGTATTTTAAAAGTTGACACAGAAACTTTTCTCATAGAATCACCAATGTTATCCTATGGAAGGAAATTCACTTAGCAGGTAAAAACTGTTATCGTTACTTTTTCTTACTCAGTGTTGGATCCTGGATCCAGCACTGGTGCATCTCCTGTAAACAGTTGAAAGAATGCGTTTAAGTCATACAGGCGATTTTTAAGGAATATTTGTAGTTTGTGAAAATCAACACTTTGAAACTTTTTGCTGAAAACCAGTCAATGTTAGCCTATGAAGGAAATTCAAGTTACCGGTAAGTACGGTTAAAATTACTTTTGAGGATCAGTACTGGGCTGAAACATGCAGCACTGAGGTCTCTCCTGATAACAGGTGAGTAAATCGGAATTCGTATTTCGGCTGATTTTTGAGGAATATTTTAAAGTTCCAAAACTCCACACTTAGAAGAATTTCCAAGTGAAACCAGTCAATGTTAGCCTATGGAAGAAAATTCAAGTTACTGGTAAGTACGGTTAAAATTACTTTTCAGGACCAGTACTGGGCTGAAAGATGCAGCACTGAGGTCTCTCCTGATAACAGGTGAGTAAATCAGAATTCGAATTTCGGCTGATTTTAGAGGAATATTTGTATGTTTCAAAAATCAACACTTAGAAGAATTTCCAAGTGAAACCAGTCAATGTTAGCCTATGAAGGAAATTCAAGTTACCGGTAAGTACGGTTAAAATTACTTTTCAGGATCAGTACTGGGCTGAAAGATGCAGCACTGAGGTCTCTCCTGATAACAGGTGAGTAAATCGGAATTCGTATTTCGGCTGATTTTAGAGGAATATTTTAAAGTTCCAAAACTCCACACTTAGAAGAATTTCCAAGTGAAACCAGTCAATGTTAGCCTATGAAGGAAATTCAAGTTACCGGTAAGTACGGTTAAAATTACTTTTCAGGACCAGTACTGGGCTGAAAGATGCAGCACTGAGGTCTCTCCTGATAACAGGTGAGTAAATCGGAATTCGTATTTCGGCTGATTTTAGAGGAATATTTTAAAGTTCCAAAACTCCACACTTAGAAGAATTTCCAAGTGAAACCAGTCAATGTTAGCCTATGGAAGGAAATTCAAGTTACTGGTAAGTACGGTTAAAATTACTTTTCAGGACCAGTACTGGGCTGAAAGATACAGCACTGAGGTCTCTCCTTATAACAGGTGAGTAAATCGGAATTCCTATTTCGGCTGATTTTAGAGGAATATTTGCACAATGGTGAAGGGAGGGGCGGGGCCTGAGGTGACATCTTTGCAAACGCGCCCCGTGGCGCGTTTTAAGTTGGGGGATTAAGTCCCCTTGAATCCTGAGGGTCCCTAGGGGCCAACTAGACCACCAGGAACCTCCAATATGCGCCAGAGGCTGCGTTGCAGAGACGTGTAGAGAGGCCACACCCCTTTTACACCTCTCTGCAACGCAGCTCTGTGGCGCATTCTGGATGTACCTGTTGGGCTAGTTGACCCCAGGGACCCTCAGGATTGAAGGGGATTTAATTCCCCATCTTAAAACGCGCCACGGGGCCTGTTTGCACACATGTCACCTGAAGCCCCGCCCCTCCCTTCACCACTGTGCAAACGCGCCCCGTGGCGCGTTTTAAGTTGGGGGATTAAGTCCCCTTGAATCCTGAGGGTCCCCGGAGTCCAACTAGCCCACCATATACCTCCAAAAGCGCCACAGAGCTGCGTTGCAGAGAGGTGTAAAAGGGTGTGGCCTCTCTACACGTCTCTGCAAGGCAGCCCCCTGGCGCATACTGGAGGTTCCTGGTGGGCTAGTTGGCCCCAGGGACCCCCAGTATTCAAGGTGAATTTGTTCCCCCTCTGCAAACGCGCCAGGGCGCGTTTGCAGAGTGGTGAAGTAAGGGGCGGGGCCTGCGGGCCGATTGTTTTTTTTTTGTTTTTTTTTGTCCCTGAAGGGGGGCTGTGTGGCCCCCTTCCTTTTTCTGTTTTTGGGCCCTGGGGACCCCATCCCCCAGGGCCTTACCCTTTTTTAATTACCCAAAAAAAACGGGAAGGGGGCCGCGTGGCCCCCTTCCCTTGGCCTGTATTGGCCCCGGGGACCCCATCCCCCGGGGCATGGCCTCTTTATTTATTATTTTGAGGGGGCAGCGTGGCCCCCCTCCTCTGGCCATTTTAAGGCCCCGGGGACCCCATCCCCCGGGGCTGGCCTTTCTATTTTTTTAATTTTTTTTTTCCTTTTTTGGGGAGGGGGCCGCGTGGCCCCCTCCCGGGCCACTACTTGCCCCGGGGACCCCATCCCCGGGGCTGGCCCTCTCCGTTGGGGACTGTGGGGGGTCCCCAATCCCCCACAGTCCCGCCGGCTCCCCACGTCCCTTGGGAGCCGGCATTGCTGTTCCACATGGGGAGCAGCTGACATGCTGCTCCCCTTGTGGAAAAGCAATCGCTTTGGATATTGGAAGAGAGAGCAGGTTTCCCTGCTCTCTCTTCCAATATCCAAAGCAGTTTGCTATGGCAGGACGGGAGCCGCGAGGCTCCCGTCCTGCCATAGCAAACTACAGTGTCCCGGGGTAGGCACCCGGGACACTGCAGGAGCCGGCCCTGGGGGTGGTGGTCCCCAGGGCCATCAAGGGCTCCAGGAGGGGGCCGCGCGGCCCCCTCCAATTCAGTTCAAAGCCCCGGGAGGTGGTGGTCCCCGGGGCTCTGAGGTCCGTAACGGACCCCCATATTTAAATGTTTAGTGCCCCGGGGAGGTGGCGGTCCCGGGGCGTGTGGGGGCTGGAGCCCCCACACAGGTTTTGTCATTATTTTAAAAAAGCCCCGGGAGGTGGTGGTCCCCGGGGCTGCGGGAGGCTCAGAGCCCTCCCGCACCATTTTTTAATAAAGCCCCGGGGGTGGCGGTCCCTGGGGCTTGGGGGCCCTTTGAGGCCCCCACACATTAAATTATCCCCCCACCATGCCCCCGGGACTTGGGCCACCCGGGGCCAATTAACATCGAGCGCGGGAGACCGCGCTTCGATTTTTTTTCGGCAGGATTCGCGCACCCTGAGCGCATCCTGCCGATTTTTTAAAAAAAAAAAAATTTTTTTTTGCCCAGGGGGTCTTTGTGGGACCCCCTGAGCAAACCTAGGGGGTCAGGGTGTTTCTACCCTGCCCCCTTTGTGCGCTTTGCGCACTTGTTTCTCTCACCGAGGGACAAAATGGCTGCCAACATTTCCTGAATCGGAATGTTGACAGCCAATTAAAATGCAGCTCGTGATCGGGATGGTGCGCGCAGGGTGCGCTGAGGGTGCGCGAATCCTCCGTGCCCATAGATATCACTAACTTTTTACTTTTCATTTTCTCAGCAACTACTGAACGGATTTACACCATTTAACAAAAAGGGTTCTTTCTGAACCAAGAACTACCTCTTTGCCAAATTTGGTGTAATTCCGTTCAGCAGTTCGGGCTGTAGCCGTGTCTAAAGTTTCCTATGGGAAAATGCATGGGGAAAACACGTTTTGGGACCCCCTTTTTCTCGGCCCCCGCTTGACGAATCCCCCGAGACTTTCAGGGTAGGAGCGGACCGGAGCGCCCCACAAAGTTTGAAAATTTTGCGAAGATACGTCAACCGGCAAGAGAGTTATTTCAAATAGAATGTCGCGGATTTCCTATGGATAATAGGTTGTAACTATAACTATCTACTGGCGACCGCTAGATAGATATATATATATATATATATATATATATATATATATATATATATATATATATATATATATATATATATATATATATGCTCATATATATATATCCACAAAGTCCCGTGCTTGGATCCCATGTAATTCTCATTCACAAGAAAAAACACCGGAGCCGTGGCCTCAATAAACAAAAGTGTTTATTTAGCAACAAAAAGTCCCGACGGGGGGCGTGGTTTGCCGAGCCGCGGAATGGCTGCTCTGTGAGTGAGCTCCGCCGGCCGGGAAGTTATCCTGCACTAATCCGTATATCTGTGGGAGCTACCACAGTGCATTTGGCGCTTCAGTGGAAGCGGAATCTTTGGGGAACCCAGCGGTGCAATTCCGGACCGCCGCGGCCGCTTCTGCGGGAAGTGGCAACTCCGGCAGCGGCAAGCGGAGGTAGCGGCAAATTCAGGGGTGAGGTGAGACGGCGACAGGATATACGGGAGGCCGCGGCTTCAAAAGAGGCCTGCAAAACGTCCAACTTAATCGCCCGAAAATCGCACAGAACCAGACCGCGGAGGGAACACTCAACCGAGCGGACTATCCCCTGATGATAGAGATGGGATTAAGCTCCGTTGCGGAGACCCGAGGTGAGAGCTAGCGGGCGCCATTTTGAGTGGTTGCGGACTGTGGTAGAGGCTGCAGCACAACGGGGACAGCGCTGCGATCAGGGGTATCTGCGAAAGAAGGCAGAAGTGGACCATTGCGGAGGCACGACAAGGGCGCGGTGCCTGGTGTAGGATTTGCCGACGCGGAAGCGGACCGCGTGGTGATTGCTCCCCTGTGCTGGTGAGGTTGGGGTCTCGAATACACGCGGCTGGGCTCGAGCCGAGACGCTGGGCAGTGAAACTGTGCGGCCTAGACACGAGGGTGCGGTCGGAAGGCTCCGAGGTGTGCATATAAGAAGCCAGCACTGTCATTGGAAGCGAGCCCTACATGAAACACGGTGTGGCGCTGGTCGCTAGACGTGGAAGACCTGCACTCCAGAGTGAATATACGGTGCGAGGTGAGGCCTGGAGTTGGGCCTGGGTGGAAGACACCACTGTGGCGCGATCTGTTAGACACACGACGATCACATAGGCCGTAAGCGGTGTGAGGCCCATACTATATCTGCGACGTGTAGTACAGCTGATCCTGCCTTTACCAGAGCTGCACTGTACAGTAACTCACACCATGGGGAAACAGGACGCTAAACAGCCTAAAATCAGTTTTGATCAACGGCGGACGACCCGCCTGACAGAAGCGGATCCGGATTCCGCCGCAGGTGGTTCTCAGGAGGGACAAATGGGAGACCAAGGTGAAGATCTGCGCACGTTGATGCTGGAGATGCGTTCGAGCCTCCGCACAATAGATGCGAAACTAGATACGCTGACATCCCAAATGGAGTCTGTGAAAACACAGGTGGGAGCCCATGAGCAGAGACTGGATGTGTTGGAAAATAAACAGATCGACACCCATGAGTTTCAAGCAGAGACCAAAGACCAACTGCTACAAATGGACAAGCTGCTAAATGTTATCCGCGCAAAAAATGAAGATTTAGAGGCGAGATCAAGGCGCAATAACCTACGTATCACGGGTATTCCTGAGACCACAGCCATGGGGAAGATGGAGGCGTACGTGTCGGAGCTCCTGGGTGCGCAGTTTGCCGAACAGCTGTCGCCAGTGTTTGCGGTGGAACGAGCTCACCGAACGTTGGGCCCCAGACCACCAGTGGGGGCTACGCCTAGGCCCATACTGGCGAGACTTTTAAATTATCAAGACCGGGACACGGTGCTGCGCCTGGCACGAGGCATGGGTACCATCACACATCAAGGCAACCAGATCGCATTCTACCCGGACTTCACACCAGCAGTGCAAGCGGCCCGTCGCGAATTTTTACCCGCGAAGAGACTCCTGCTGCAGGCACAGATCCCATACTCGCTGTTATACCCTGCAAAACTCAAAGTGTCATATGAGGGGTCGGCGCAGTTCTTCACGGACGCTAAGTCTGCGCTTAAATTCGCTAAACATGTGGGAGGCAGGCGTACGAAGACCAAACCCAGTGCTGAGGAACCACCTGGACATCAGCTAAGTGACAATGACTAACTGTAACGCCATCAGAGCCTACAACAACACACAGGACATATTATTCTGCATTATTGTTTCCTTCTTCGTAATAGGCTGTCGTGATTTACTGTGCATAACTCCAGCTGACTGCTGTGAACCTAATGGGCGGTAGCCCCTATGGTTACTGGGGGTAATATGCAATCGGAGTACTACTGTACAGGGGTCCTTATATCGGGGGAGTGGTGATGGGGGAGGCGGACACACCCCAAAACTGTACACGTCTAGCTTTCAAATAACCAAAACACGCCATTTGATCCTGTAGGGCAAGCATGGAAAGGTATGCTTCGAAAACTGCTGGGTAACGTTAACTCTAACAATTTATAGCACTGCAGGTTTAGCTCCCTTGCAGTTTCTCGGCCACCCTGCCACGGTAGGGACGAGAGCTGGCAACCACACGTCCCCACGGGAAATTTCCCAGCAATTTTTATGTTGGTGGTTTGTTTGGGGGGGTTCACTTCAACCTGATTGGGGGTTGGTATGGGTGGGGGGTGGTGGGGGGAGCGTTATTAGTTGTGTTACTGGTGCACTGCAATGTTACAGGTCGCTATCTACATCCGCACTAATGTTACCTATATATATGCGATGTTGTTGTGTGAAAGGGTCTGTTGATACAACCTGCATGCTGAACCCAGGCTAAACTGTTTATCGTGGAACATCAGAGGTATAAATGACAATAGAAAGGCCAGATTGGTGCATGCCTATTTAGCTAGGCACAATATAGATATATGTATGTTGCAGGAGACGCATTTAAATGTCACACCATCCCCGCGATTGAAACATACTAGATGGGGGCCGGTTTATTCGGCGGTGTATTCGAATTATGCACGTGGGGTAGCAGTCTTGATCAAGCGAGGTACTGACTGGAAGGAAAAGGAACTGCACACAGACCCAAATGGTAGATATGTTATACTGGCGGGCATGCTGGGAGGGATATACATGGTCCTGGTTGCGATATATGGCCCCAATGTAGACTCCCCTGAGTTTTTTCAGGAACTTTGGGCCAAGATTAAGGCGACGGGATGCACTACGATCTTATGGGGGGATTTTAATGCTGTGTTGAGGGATGACTTGGATAGACAGGGTGCGGCGCGGGTGCATCATGCTGCCACTGGGAAAATGCTAAACGCTGTAATAGAAGATGGTGATTTGATTGATATTTGGCGATTACATAATCCACACACTAGGGAAGGGACCTGTTTCTCCGAACACCACAGAGCCTGGTCCAGGCTGGATTACTGGCTTGTGACGAGGGATTTAGCGGGCTGGGTGGTGGAAGTGAGACATTTGCCCCGTACACTGTCGGATCACGCCCCCTGTTTACTGAGCCTGACACTCCCAGACACCATACGCAGGGAATTCACGTGGAAGCTGCCCCCGCACGCATTACTTGATGACGCCTTCAGGGAGGAGATACGCACGGATATCACTGACTATTATGCGCTTAATTCAGGGACGGTGACACAGAGGCTACGCTATGGGAGGCGTTTAAAGTGGTGATAAGGGGACAATGCATATCACGACAGGCTGGGGTACTCAAAGCTATACGCACAACTCTGTCCGTTATAGAAACACAAATAAAGGAATTAGAAGAGAGGTTTTATCTAGGGAATGCGGCGGTGGATCTGGCCCAATTGAAGGCTAAATTGCTAGACTATAGTGAGGAAGCACAGAGGGAGGTGAAATTTCTGGGGAAATATGCAGAAGCGCGTAGATATGGGGAGGGCGATCGACCAGGTCGGACACTGGCTGGCATGCTCCGTCAGGCGAAACCTACGGCCCACATACCTGAATTGATCACCGGGGACGGGGGCATGGCTCGGGGCCCGACAGCAGTCCTCGAGGAATTTACATCCTTTTACACTCAATTATATACTACACAACAATCGACCTCCATGGAGGGTATGAAGCCGTTTCTAGATTCTCTGGAATTAGTCTGGTTCAACCAAAAACATAGGGAGTATATGGATCTACCCTTCACGGTGTCTGATGTGGCGGAGGTGATCAAAAGCTTGCCCTCCAATAAAGCCCCTGGGTCGGACGGGTTGACGACCTCCTTTTATAAGACGTATGTGGAAGAGCTGGCGCCCAGACTTCTTGCTGTATACGCTGAGGCCCAGGAATCGGGGTGCTTCCGCCATCCATGAGAGAAGCGATTATAATTACACTGCTGAAACCGGGAAACCCGAAACGGACCCTGACTCATACCGCCCCTGTCGCTTCTAAATGTTGACGTTAAAATCCTGGCAAAACTGATTGCGAACAGACTGCAACCTATGCTCCCGTCAATTGCCAGACCCGATCAATCGGGCTTTATACCAGGCAGATCTACATCTCACAATCTTAGGACAGTGTTTTCGGGACTACATTACTTACACCCGCAGGTCCAGGCTGCAGCGGTTTTTTTAGACGCGACAAAGGCGTTTGACTCTCTAGAGTGGCCGTACCTTTTTGGGATCTTAGAACGCATTGGCTTCAGCCCGCTGTTTATTGGATTGATTAAATTGTTATATACCGAACCCAAAGCTAGAGTCAGGGCGAATGGTCTCCTGTCAGCGCCATTTTCGATCACGTGAGGCACGAGGCAGGGATGCCCCCTGTCCCCACTGCTTTTTGCGGTGGCGATGGAGCCTTTAGCGGCACGAGTCCGTCAACACCACACCGACAAGGGAATAGGATTTAGCTCTAGAAGCCTACTGATATCTTTATATGCCGATGATGTCACCCTATACATAGTGGACCCGGCAAAAAACCTTGACATTGTATTGAGAGAATTCATCCAGTTTGGAGGGCTGGCTGGGGTATCAATAAATTGGGGAAAGTCATTGATATTTCCGTTGACGGACGCGACTGACAGGGTGCCCTCTGAGTTCCCGCTGAAATGGGAACAAGAGAAGGTGAAATATTTGGGGATATGGATAAGCCGTAATGTACAGGACCTGTGGACCTTAAACGATGGAAGGACCATTACCTGGTTGGAGGAGAAGGTGGCTGTGTGGGCCAGGCTTCCTTTATCGCTGGCGGGTAGAATCTCTCTGGCAAAAATGGTGATATTGCCAAAATTCCTGTATCTCTTTGTAAACCTGCCACTCATGCTGACGCAATCATTTTTTACAACATTACGCTCATTGCTCATTTCTCTGGTGTGGGCCGAGGTCAAGCCCGTATATCATGGGAATTGCTGACCTTACCACTGAGGCAGGGGGAATGGGAGCCCCAGATATGAAACTGTATGCACTATGTGCACAAGCGCACTTCTTACACCATTGGGTATACCCAACGCCTTACCAACCACACGTGGCGGTGGAGAGGGATGCAATGGCGCCTATACCACTGTCGGTTGCACTATACCAACCATATCGTCGCTCAACAACAGATGTTGACACTACTGCGACCCTGCGCTGGGCCTGGGATGGTCTGAGGAGACGGGCGGGTGCCCAGATACTGTACGTCCCAGCTATCCCCCTGGCCCAAAATCCGATGTTGCCCAGTATAAAAGATGAGCTGAGCAAAAGAATAGCACAAAAAATGAAGTTACATACATTTGCAGATCTCTACCCGGAGGATGCTTTTAGAGCTCCTCCCACTGCGGAGGAAGGACAGGTAGTGCCATTCGGGGAAGCTTTCTTGTATCACAAGATACGGGCTTCCTGTCGTGCTTTACACAGCGCATTTCCGGCCCCGCCGCCCACACTACTAGCACTGGAGGTCTTGCTTAGATCGCCTTCTCCACGCCGACTGGTAACCAAACTTTACAAAACTATGCAAGCTGATGCCCCTGTGACGCGTCCGACTGCATTGGGACGATGGAATGCCGAACTGAACCCCCCTGTGACTGAGGACCAATGGATATATTGCTGCCAACAGCTAACTGAGCTGTCGCCCAATTACAAGCTTAGACTCATCCACTTTAAATTCATACACCGGTTTTACCGGACACCCGCTGGATTAAAACGTATGGGATTACGAGAGGATGACACCTGTTGGCGATGTGGGGCGTCTTCGGCTTCTTTTCTCCACATGGCGTGGGATTGTCCCGAGTTGTCGGAGTTCTGGTCACAGGTCTTTAGATCCATTAATCAAATATTGGGCTTGTCCCTGCAGCCATCTCCACTGTTGGGCCTACTGGGATACGTAAAGGACACAAACATAAGGAAGCGGAAACTACATGCCCTACTATTACTATTTGCTAAGCGGCAGGTTGCGATACACTGGGGAAGAAGGTGTAGGCCTACACTGTTGGAATGGGTCAGGGAGGCGACATATGGCCAAAGCCAGCTAGCCACTTTCTGGGACTTGATGCCCCCTGCTTCTCGACCCCGGGAAATATGGGAACCATTTGTTGACTGGGTCCGGGAACACTTGAATGTAACTGATGCGGGTCGGATAGATGCGAACCCCCCCTGAAGGAGTGTGAAATCGTACCAAATGATAAGGTATATATATTGGGTGAGGAATTGGGGATGGATGACTGATATGTGATTGCTGTCAAGGTTGTCACCTCTGGAACACTATCAATGCATGCTAGATGATTAGACTGATACATGATCACAGACACATCATGACTGTAAACTATTAACTAAGGGCTATAAGGTACAATTTGGGATTTTTCAAAATAATAGTGCACCAGAATTGTTTGTTGTTTTATGAATGATTGTTATGTTTTATTACAAAATGCTAATAAACAAATTATTAAAAAAAAAGTCCCGACACGTTTCGGAGTTTACGTTACTCCTTTCTCGCGGGCAAGGTTTGTACATCTTTGCTTTCTTTTAAAGAGACATGTGCTCAATTCATGTGCGTAATCCTAAACATAAAAACATCTTTCGAACTGGTCATCTTCAATGTGTTAATAAAGTTTTTGTTTATCAACAACTGAGGGAAATGCATCATATTGAAACTTCATATTGAGCATTAGTAAAGATTTTTTTTTGCAACATAGTAGCATTTTCAAGCGTGCGTTCATTCTGCTGATGTAAGCAGACTCATGTTATGAAATACACACCGCTACGAAGTGGTGTGTCTCACTGATCAAAAAACAATCATTTTGAAAATCAGAAAACGTAATCACCACAGTGAATGGCAACATTTTAACAAACAATTCCACCCCAGTGGGTATTTCTTAATGACATGTAACAACATAATCGCTGTATAATCGATTGTCCATTCACTGATTCCGTTCAATTCTGCCCATGTGGGCAAACATGTAACTTCATGGTGCTTAAAAATCGTGAACTAAGCTTGTTGCTACAAAATTGCAAATAACCATAATTAGTCACTTGAATAATGGTAGTCCTGCTCTAGTGAGCAAATGTTACTAATCACCAATCAGTGAAACAATTCATATTCGTCTGCGACAGAGTAGGCAGATATTAAAGCTCTTCTGCAACCCTCATTGGTATCTGTAATAGACCAGACAGAAACAATCAATTAAAAACTTGATCAAAAAGTGCACTAAATAACAGTGTATAACAAAATTCAAAACCTTATAAAAACATCTTAGTTCTACACAAGGACAGCTGTAAATACACTATTTATCCTAAGTGAACGGACATTTCTTCGTCAAGATTGAGACCCATTGGAAACAAGTATTGTATTTGATAATCATTTTCGACTCAAGCTTTCTTAATTCCAAGGTCCTATTGCCTCCTCTTTCTCTAAGGGGTATACTGTCAAGGACATAGAATTTGAGCAGATTGGCATTCTGGTTGTGCCTGGTATAAAAATGACGAGCAATTGGATATTGCTTGTTATTTTTCTTTATGGCACGAAGATGTTCTAGCACCCTCTTTTTTGCCTTGTGGATCGTGCTCCCTATATAAAATGTATCACAGGGACATTTCAGTGCATAAACAACAAAATCTGTGTTGCAAGTCAAATGTTTCATGATTTTGTGCGGTGGTTTCTCTTTACAGATTTTTAATGATTTGCAACTGTTGCTATATTTGCAGGCCTTGCACCGGATACAGGTGAAAAAGCCCTGGACATCTCTCTGTTTTTTCACTTGGTTGACAACACTTGTACTCAATGAGTCTCGTAAAGATTTTGCTTGTCTAAATGTTATAGATGGGGTTTCCCCTATACATTCACTCAAATCATCATCAGTTCTCAAGACTTCCCAAAATTTTCTCAAGCTCGTCTTTATCGCCCAAGCTTGGCTATGATAGGTAGTGATAAATCTGATTGGTTCTTTTTCATTATTGATTTTACTTTTGGGGATAAGCAAATCATTACGCATGAGTTTCTCAACCTTGGAGATTGCCTGTTTAAAGGTAGCTTTGCTGTAACCACGTGGTAAGAATCTTTGAGTCATGGTGTATTTTTCTTGATGGTAACTTTCTTCTGTACTACTGTTTCTCTTGGCCCTTAATAACTCACCAAAAGTGATGCTACGGATCAAATTCTTAGGATGACAGCTGTTTGCATGTAACAGGCTGTTGCTTGCCGTGCTCTTCCTGAATAATTTACTCGTTACTTTATTGTCCTGGATCTCTAATTTTAGATTGAGGAATTCGATCGTGTTGATGTTAGTTTCACTTGTAAACTGTAAATTCAGAGAGTTGTCATTAAGTGAGATCACAAATTCCTGTGCCTGAACTTCCGTTCCTCTCCAGATACAAAAGATGTCGTCTATGTACCTGACCCAGAGGACGACGTGGTCATTGAAATGTCCCTGAAACCTCTGTTTTTTCCAGTGAATTTCTAAGGTTTTTTAAATGTTAATTTCTAACTATAACATCCCTGAAACCTATGGTTTTTTCAGTGAATTTCAAAGGTTTTTTAAATGCTAATTTCTAACTATAATGTCCCTGAAACCTATGGTTTTTTCAGTGAATTTCTAAGGTTTTTAAAATGCTAATTTCTAACTATAATGTCCCTGAAACCTATGGTTTTTTCAGTGAATTTCAAAGGTTTTTAAAATGCTAATTTCTAATTGTAATATCCAAGAATATGCTTTTTCTACATTTTTAATCTTTTATCAAAATAATGTCATGTTTTCTCCTTTCTAAAATATGCATTTACATTTTTTTTTTTTTAAAGTGGATTTGCGTACCGATCGTGTACCAGTCACGGTGGGTACGCTGAATCCAAGAATTTTGCCAACATATTGGTTAAGTCATGTACGATGCCCGTTTGGTTTGCGAAAGGTGCGCGGTTCTCGGCCCCGCGCAACGTCACGTACATATTTCCGGGGATTTTTAAACATAATTGTAAATATCATATATTTGTAACTGGAATAAAGATATATTATTGTTAAATATATTTTTCGGGAATCGCCCCGGGTGCGCGCTGGTTGCGCGCCGGATGTGCAAATTCCATGTGACTTTGAAAGAAAGCATTTTATTGGTTAAGAAGCTTTTTGTTCTAGAATTTACAGCACCCCAACCAAATTTCTCATTCCTCCAACAACATCCTCAGGAGACACAGCTTTTGTGTTTGCTGCTCTTGTTTGTATTTTTTGGTGTTTTTTTATAAACACTACTAAAAATGGCATCTTCAAATCTACCTGACAACATCATTAGTGAAGAGGATGACTTGGAGGAACCAACAAAACAGCGGAAGGAGAGTGTTGTCTGGGCCTTCTTTTCCTTTCCACCCGGCGAAAAGAAGGTTAACGCAAGAAAGGTGACCTGCACACTGTGTCAACGAATCTTATGAAATGAAATGAATGAAATGAAATTTGTACTTGTAAAGCGCACTGTTACCCTAGGGTGTCCTGGCGCTGTACGCATACCGCTGTGGAACCCTTCCTGTCTTTTCTCTGTGAAATGTCCACTCCTGGGCACCCCCAAGGTGAAGCCAGGCATCCCAGCGCTGGTGGGGCCGTTGTGGAGATTAAGCAAGCTATTGCCCAGAGTTGCAGAGTGGGACCCATGATTAGAATAGGCACCGAGGCGAGAATTATCAGGTCCGAGGAAATTGAGCCCAAGACCCGCCGAGGCGGGAATTGAACCCTGGTCCCGGGCCAGATCTCTGCATCAGGGTCTGCCGCTCTAACCATTGAGCCACACTTCTCCACAGGGGCTCCGAGAAGAAATACTCATACGGTACTTCGTCCATGTTGAAGCACCTGCAAACTATGCACCCTCGTCATCTAGCACGAGAAGAACATCGACGTGAGCTGGAACGTCAAGCACAGCAAGGTGATGTCGCAGGAGCTAGCAACTCAGCAGGTACATCATCATCAAGCAGAGGACCTGACAGTAGACCAGAGTTTGCTGGTCTTGAACAACGCTGCATCAAATGTAAAAACATATTTGCTATGGTGAGCAGTCAGTAGATGCTATTGTTTTTTCAGCAAAAAACACCATTGTTAATTTGTTTTTGCAATGATTTTTTAATTGCAAAATGTTAGAGAAAGTTTTCTCAGTCTATTCTGTTGTTTTAAAAAAACAAATTTTTAAAAACACCAAAAATAAAAAAAGAGTTAAAAAACACAAAAAAATTATAAAAGAAAAAAAGAAGAAAATATTTGCTCTTTTTAGAACCGCCTATTTGGTTAAAAATAGACAAATTTCTATGTGTTGTATGAATTGCAGCAATTGTAATATATGGAGAAGTGCATGGGTAGTGCATGTGTGATTGCATGAGTGCATGTGTAGTGCCTGCATAATTGGAGAAGTGCATGTGTACTACCTGAGTGATTGCATGAGTTTATGATTGCAAGAGTGCATGGATACTGGCTGGGTGTTTGCATGAGTGCTGGGGTAGTGCCTGCATGATTAGAGGAGTGCATAGATAGTGCCTGAGTGATTGAAGGAGTGCATGGGTAATGCCTGGGTGATTGAAAGAGTTTATGGGTAGTGCCTGTGTTATTGCATAAGTGCATGGGTACTGGCTGAGTGATTGGAGGAATGCATGGATAGTGCCTGGGTGATTGGAGGAGTGCAAGGGTAGTGCCTGACTGATTGAAGGAGTGCATGGGTAATGCCTAGGTGCATGGAGGAGTGCATCAGTAGTATCTAGGTTATTGTATGAGTGCAAGAGTAATGTCTGGGTAATTGTATGAGTACAGGAGTAGTGCATGGGTGATTGGAGGAATGCTAGGGTAGTACCTGGGTGATTATATAAGTGCAGGGGTAGTGCCTGGGTGATTAGAAGAGTGCATATGTAGTGCCTGGGTGATTTTATAAGTGCATGGGTACTGCCTGAGTGATTGAAGGTGTGCATGGGTAATACCTAGGTGATTGCATGAATGCAGGGGTAATGTCTGGGTGATTGGAGGAGTGCATGAGCAATGTCTGGGTGATTGCATGAGTGCAGGGGTAATATCCAGGTGGTTGTATGAGTGTAGTGGTACTGCCTGGATGCTTGGAGTAGTGCATATGTAGTGTCTGGGGGATTTTATAAGTGCATGGGTACTGACTGAGTGATTAGAGGAGGGCATAGATACTGTCTGGGTTATTGAAGGAGGTCAAGGGTAGAGCCTGGGCGATTGCATGAGTGCAGGGGTAATATTTGGGGGATTGGAGAAGTGCATAGGTAATACCTGGGTGATTGCAAGAGTGTACGGGTAATGTCTAGCTGATTCCATGAGTGTAGGGGTAGTGCCTGGGTGATTGGAGGAGTGCATAGGTAGTGTCTTAGTGATAATATAAGTGTATGGGTACTGGCTATGTGATTGGAGAAGTGCATGGATAGTGCCTGGGTGATTGGAGGAGTGGGGAATCGTGCCTAACTGTATAGATGAGTGCATGGTTAGTGTTTGAAGGAATGAATGACTGCAGCAAAAGTGGCTCTAAAGATTAGTTCACATTATCATGCATATTACATTATTTCAACTTACCTTTTATACTAATGAAGTTACAAAACTCAGTGGAACTACTTTACAGTAGTTTTGTTGTAAACTGAATTTAAAATATTTTCAAACTTTGCCATTACCTTCTGTAAAAAGAAGAAAAACTGTTATTGAATATAATATTATAGTTTTAAGAACACAACATCATTTTAGAAGTACATAACATATTCAGTTTCCCTTTTTTGCTGTTCTCAGATTCTACTGAATTTCACCATACAGAGTGATTTCAATGTAGATCATCATACAACAGTGGGGGAAAAAACTATCAATGAGATTGTAAAAAACAAAACAAATCTGCGCTGAAAATATTTACAAGTGTAACTATCTGTTTACCTATCTACAGTTTGTTATTTACATTCTTCAACTACATTAAATATTTTACTTCTCTCAAGTACATTTTGTAAAATATACACTCATTTACATCCCGTATAATATAAAGATCAAATATATAAACTACTTCTTTCAAACACAATTTTGCAAATGCAATAAGAATTAGCACAAACAATAATCAAAACAGTAATTGTTCACATCTTCCCAATAGGCTGAATAATATTTCCAAATCCATTTGCATTGAAAATATCCAAAATAAACTCGTTAATTCGTGTTCACATCTTCCCAATAGGCCGAATGATGTTTTCAAAACTTTGGCATCAAAAATATCAGATATGAATTTGGTAATTCATAAGGCAACCTACATTTGAATTCCAGATGGGCATCATTGCAATGTGTCCATCCTTTATTGCACTTTAAATACACAGTATAGTGTCCAGATGTTGTAGTAGGTCCATCATGGAAAATAATAGCCACTGCTTTAAAAGTTCTTCCTGAAATTGATGCATGACTAGCCACAAATGTTTTAATTTTGGTTTCCAATTTTCTTCCATCTGCTCTACAGCGTTGTAGCATTAAAATGACATATTGTCCAAATCTTTCTATAAATAATGTTGACAACATTTCTGATTTACAATGAGAACATTTCATATCTTGATTAGCTGTTTTTACTAATTTGTTAAAAGACACTGATGTGCAATCTGGTATCGTCAAATATATGAATCGTTCAGTGTCTATTTCAGTGGTAGAAGAAAATGAACACTCTTCACATTTATGATCCCATCTGTAACTTAGTCCAAAGAAATTTTCAATTTCTATTCCTTCATCCTCCAATACTGCAAGCATAAACATAAGAAACTCTTGTGCATCTTGTTGTATATTGAGTGTAAATTGCGAAGAACCAGTACATATATCCAAAAGATGCCGAATGCCAGAAGCAGTATGGATTTTAGTTCTATCAGTTACCAACTTTTGGAAAATATAATGTAATAAAGAACAGAATCTTTTTCTTGATTTTCCATAATTTCCCGATGAAGATCTTCTAGATAAAAGACAATATTCACAATTACATTAGCATAGCAGTTGATACCTGAACTATTTTCTAACTGGTATCCTATAATATCATCAACAGTGTCCATTTTCATTTTCTTTGCACCTTCATGATTCTCTTGAATTGTTTTCTTTTTTGAATCTCAGTAGAATGTTTGTCATATTTCCGTTTTGGACACACTACACGATTCTCATATACAGGATATTCACCTAAGTTAGGAGCGTAAAGTCTTCTTAACCGATTGTACTCTCTTACACAATTTGCATCAGCACTAATCTTTTTCTCATCAAAATCAATCAAATACAAACCAGATAATGTTCTTACTCGAGACAATGCAACGTAGGCAGTGCCTTTTTTAAACACTGTGCTTCCAATATTTACCAAAGCACTGTCTTCACTTAAACCTTGAGATTTATGAATGGTTACTGCATATGCTATAGAAAGAGGAAACTGTTTTCGACGAATATGCAAGTCTTTTACAAGCAAAAACGAACAGCACAACGTCCAATCTGTTTTACCTCTTCAATCTGATCAAATTTAATCTTCAAAAATTCAATTCCAACTCTGTTCTGATAATTAACAAAATCAACAACTTTTCCCATTGCTCCATTTACTAAACCTTTTTCTACATCCAAATTATGCCGTAAAATTACCCGACAGTTTACACATACATATAAAGTCTTTTCTAAACCAGCAGTCTTAGATACAGACTTTTCCAAAGAATCCAATTTTGACTGTGATTTCTCTGAGAGAAGAATAGTAACTCCTTCGTGTTCCATTTTATCAATGGCTTCCATCTTCACTATTGGTTGTTTTTCCAATTACAAAAGTTCTTGATTGAATGTAGAACAATCTTGCAGTGTTGGCATTAGGCAAACTATAGACTTCTTTTCTCCAATTTTTTTGTACATTATTTCAGGTGCTATGTTTTCATTTGGAAACAAGTTCGTTAGTAGCCGACTTTGTAAAGCTTCTTGACCATGTTTTGTCAAAACACCAATTCTTATATCTTGAAGAATGTTTCCATAATGTTCATCACTTGCTTGTCGCATATTCTTAATAAGTTCTTTATATTCAAAATGAGACCAAATGTTCATATTTCCAATACTTCCCAAAGATTTCCTAGTGTCTTCATGGACAAGTGTTTTAAAAACTGGTTGTCCTTTCACAGGAGTAAGTTGTAGTAGATCACCGAATACAATTACATGTTTTCCTCCAAATAGAACATCATAATCTGTTTTTAAAATCTGTTGCATTCTTAAATGTACAAAGGCAAGCATTACGTTTGAGACCATGCTCACCTCATCAATGATTAGAAGTTTCATTTTCTTCAGTACTCTTGAGACTTCATAACAAGCGTCTCCAGATAGCTTGTGATATTCTAATTTATTTTCATGTTCAACTGGTAGTATGAGTAATCGATGTAACGTAATCCCTTTAATGTTGTGTGCTGCTAATCCAGTTGGAGCTGTTACAACACAAGATAAATGTGATTCAGTTGTTTTGTGTAGATAACTGGTGAAAACTTTAATTAAGAAACTTTTTCCTGTTCCAGCTTGACCACTGATGTACATTCGAATAGGTTTAAATGATGTGCATTGGCATTCTTTTTTTCATTCAGTAAACCATGCTGTATCTGTTATGTCACTTGCTGATATATTTCTTTTTGTTCAATATTTAGTTTTTCTTCCATGTTTCCCAACTCAATAATATCCTGTTGTGCTTGTTGCATTTCCGTTTCTACTTCATTCATGTCTATTGCTGCTTCATTTTCAATAATTGGTTGTCCTAGTAGATCTTGACTTAGTGGAGCAGAACTTTGACTATCTTGAGAACTTTCTCTAGCTATTTCAGCTGCAATAGTAGTTTCTTGTTCAATCTCTTCATTTAACATTTGTAGATAAGTTGGGAAAATTGTGCATTGAAGGCTATCATTAAAATAATCTTCATAGCAGTCAAAATCTCCAAGTAATTCCATTTCACTACGCCAAGGCTTGAAGAGTTGCAGAAGTGCTAAATAGAAAAATTCCCTTTTATCTGGAGTTTTGCAACTGAGTTTCCTGTGGTTAATAAGATTTCCTTTGGCATGTTTTACCAAACATCCATCACATCCAATTACTGCATATTTTTCTTCATTTATATTTTCTGTAACATTTCTCTTAAAGCTGTAACGTTGCAGTACTTCATAGAGACATATGTTTTCCAGATGTGGACTCCTTTTGGGTTAGTACGTATCCAACATATTAGTTTTAACAATATCTGTACTTTATGGTTCATTCAAAGCTAAGTATTCAATTTCTTGTAGAGATTTCAATACTCGATTTCATGTTGCAGCAAGACCTAGACTTACCCAAATGATTCCTCTTGACTTTGAATATAAACTTGCAGAGGTCAACCGATCCGAACATTCGTAGGATCCAATCTCTCGATGGGAAAGCATCTTCAAACTAAAGCTGTACAATTTGTTACTAAGAGTCTTCTCTTGTGAAATTTCTTCCCACATTTCTTTCAACTCCATCTTTTCAGATTTGGTTATATATGACGTAACATAGCGAGCAACAGCAATTGAATTGTCTGCAACATACTGGATATCCATGTTTGCATTCCACATTGTCAAAATCACTGGATTGTAGTCATTAATATACTTTGAATCTTCAGTTCTTTTTATGTTGTAAGTATTCTACGGAGATTTTCGAGTTATAGTATGCCTTACTGCTGACATGAAACTATTGACTCTTCCTTTTGAAATTATTGGACGTGGGAATCCAAAACGACATTTTGTATAAAATGTTCCCTTTGACGTGTATTTTCGTGGACAATATTTTCCACATCGATGACTTTGAAATCGTAAAACTTGTCGTCTAAAGCTGTTTTCTTCTCCTTTTTTTGGAATGCCACAGGTAACATAGTTTTCAATGAAAGACAAACAGTTTCATCAGAATTGGTTCCAAATTTAGGTGCATTCTTGATACATAATAGCATGTGTATATGAGGAGCACCTCTGGCTTGGTACTCCTTTCTCCAAAAGAAATCAATAACTTCTCCAAGAGGTGGATTATTTGTATTGCAGATAAAAGACATCATAGCTTGAAACCGATGATTAAAATATCTGACACATTTACTGTATCCAAGGAACACAGTTTTCCAGCTGTCTTCAATTCAATGTTTTTTACATTTGAGTTTGCTTGTCGTAGAAATTCAAGTAAATCGTCCCATGCGCATTCAGCACAGCTAAGCGTAACAAACCACGTAGGGGTTCCTAAGTTTCTTAACATACATTTAAGTTCTCCGTGACGACGATACCAATACTCATTAGTACCACGTTGACACGCCATCAAATTAATTAACTGAGATTCTAAATGATCGTCTCTTTGTTGAACTTTGTCCAAGAATTCCATTGCAGAAACACGTGTAAGATGAACTCCTGTTTTTAATATGTAGTTCACTGCATATGAAAGTCCAGACAAGTCACTTTCAAACAGAAGATGAAATAAATATGGAATACACTGTCGAAATCTTGGATCTTCCGAGTACAATCTTGTCGTACAATATTCTGAAGCTGGAATCTGTACTGGTCGTTTATCATATCGTCCACTTTTCCAGTGTGGAACAGCTGTGGAAAACAACGAGCTTCCAAACTTTTTTCCCATACACTCATGGGAGTTCCCTTCACTTTCTTCATTTGAAATAATTCAATAGTGTTTCCTATCACTTCTTTTGAATGTAGAGTATGTATACTGTAATGTTCATAAATTTCTTCTCTCCTGGAGTAGTCCACTTTTTCTATTTGTCCAGTTGAAATTTCTGTTTCATCATCTAAACATATTTCTTGTTCTTCCACATTTACAGTTTTATAATAAATATTGTTTTGTAGAAGATATAATGTAGCCTTTTGAAGTTTGGTGACATCTACTAACTCTTGCCATATTTTCCAACTCTTTGTTGATACACCATTAACTAGAATAACTAGAGGTTCACTTTCCTCTTTCTCTATACCAACAGTTTCAATATTTTTCTTAAAATCTAAAGGTAAATACACAACTTTTACTTTTAGACCTCTTTGTAAATCTATTGGAGGCAGCTTACCTGTTTTAGGCTCCATATGAACTGTAGCCTGAAACGGTTGCACAGATTGAATAAGAATGGACTCATACGTATTTAAATCTACCAGTTCCGGAGGAATAGCTACCAACTCTAGGTTGTTATGTACAGCTCTAGCTGGCATTTTGTTCTCTTCTAATTTGTTGTAACAATATTTACAAATACGTTGATCACTACCCAACTCAAAACGACCTTCCACCAACAAATTAGCATCAAATTGCTCCCACTTATCATTGTTTTCCTTTTCACTTTTTAAATACAGATCTACATTCCTAGTTTGACTTCTATAGTGAGTACGTCGACAACAAATACAAACATAGGGGTCCTATATGATGGCGGGCGGACTTTGTCCGCCCACCATCGCAACGGAAAAAGGGACCGCCCGCCACATGTGTGGCGGTCCCGCGGTTCAAATTAGGATGCGCCCGCCACACTGGCGGGCGCATCCCGCATTTCTTACATTGCGGCGGGCGATGCTGTCAGCAGCACCCACCGCAATGTGAAAAAGGCATGTTGCGCATTTGCATGCACAACGTGACAGGCACCGCGCGGTGCCTGCCACCTTGTGCATGCAAATGCAGGGGGTACCATAGGTACCCCCCATGTGCACCCCCCACCCCCACTTAAGTGGAATACGCCTGGCTTTCCATGGCGGAGTCTCCGCCATGGAAAGCCCTGCACCACCGCCCATCATAATATGGATGGCGGTGTCTTGTAGACACCGCCACCATATTTGCGCCCTTTTCCGCCCGGTCGCCTGTATGACCGTCGGAAAACCGGCGGACGGTCTTTCCGTCCGCCGGCGTCCCCACCGCCATCGTGATTTGGCGGGGGGGAAATGGTAGGCGGGCGGTGGAAAATGGCGGGCGGATCGCCACCGCCATACGGGCGGTGGCGATCCGCCCGCTATTATAATGACCCCCATAGTTTGGTTTTTCACAAAAAAGTACCTTAAACTTTGTAATTTCTTCTGCAAACTTCTCAGTAGTAATATCTTCCACCTCTTCTTCAACACCTACACTTATCAAACTCTCACTTTCTCTACACTCCTCTTGAGAACCAAAGAAACAAAACTGTATATCATCAGAAACTTTTTTTACATCCGATACTGAACCATGCAAAAGAGCTGTGTTTATTTCACTTAAAGATAATGCAGGACTTTTTACGTAGTACAATCTTCTTACTAACCTCCGCATTTCTGAATGATGTACTGCTAACATTCTTAAATGATGAAAAGTACTTTGACACACTTTTCTAGAAAGACAAGTCAGAGAATGACCCTGCAAGTTAGTATATTTTCTCACTTTACAAGGATCTAGTCCTTGCAACATCTTAATCTTCTGTTTAACACTTTTTTTTACCATAATCTCGTAAGAAAATTCATACTATATCACTAGACTCCTGTCGTATACTACAAATACTACTACAATCCCACTTATACACTGGAGCTTGTGTAGGTCTCCCTTGAACTTCTTGAGCTATTACTTCTTCCACATTTCTAGGAGCCATCTTTTCTTTTTCAATTGGACAGCCATTTTTACCTCATAGCAACAACCACTGGTATCAACTGCATGAACTAATGTATTTTTGTTGAAAATAGCTTTCCTCATCAAAAAAGGTTCAGTACTAGTAGTGTGCTTCCATTCACCCAAAATCTTTTTGCAAAAGTTACTACTATTAACCAGTCTTTTTCTTTTGCTTTTCTCCTTCATAAAGTGCATTGTTTTATTCAATGTTTTTATTCTCTTCAAAACTAATATAAACAATTTTCTTTTCAATTCAAAAGCCTTTTCAACTACACTTTCAATCTGTTGTTTCTTCTTGTAAAATGCTGATCTTCTTTTATATTTTTACAATCTTTCAATAAATTTTGTAGTACTCTACTTATATACATTCTATTTCTAATGTCTTTATATTCTTTCATCCTTCTTTCAATATAGATTGTTTTCCCATAACCTGATTTTCCATTAATTTGTCCTTTTTTCATTTCCTTCTGATTGGTTGTACAACTTTTCTTTCTCTTTTCCCCATTTTGAAAATTCATTACGTTCTTTAAGAGTCTTTTAACAAATTCTTTAGTTCTCTTACCAGAACTTTTTTTCATCAATGTCACATGTTGTACTTCATCTAATTTCTGCTTTTCTCTCTCCTTTAAATAGTACTGTTTTTTTGTTGTCTTTTCTTTTCAACTTTTCTTGTCATACTGAATCTTTCTTAATAATAATGGAGAATATCTGATAAAAAAGGAAAGTTTAAAAACTTTTAAAAATTTAATATTATTAAAATAATTATATACAAGTATTCTCATCTATTACTAAAGAAATACCTTCAATTTAAAAGGTACAGACATATGCATATATGGTTTTCGGAATATGGTGAGACTTACACCGGAGACATGTCATAGGTTTTTTCTTTATATTTGCCTAGGCCCAACACCCTGAGTATTACTAGAATGGTGAAGCAGAAGGACAAAAGTGAGGTTTAAGGCATGTTAGGAGATGGATTTGTTATTACAATACTTTGTATAAGTCTGTGGAAAGGAACACTTCAAATATACCACATCATTTTCATTATCTGCTTCAAATATGAAGTATAGTCTGTTAACTTTTAAGATCTACATGGTGCTGTGACTAAGGTATGTCTCTACTTCAACATGCATTCTGATACGTATTATGCATATGAACATGTTACACGTATAAAACACAAGTATACATCTAATTTGATGTTTCTTTTATATATGATGCTCCTAGGAAAAGGTACAGACATATGCATGCATACTTTCAGGAATATGGTGAGACTTATAGCTGAGTTATGTCACACATTTCTACTTTATATTTGGCTAGGCCCAACACCATAACCAGTCACAGAATGATGAAGCTCCAGCACAAAAGTGAGGTTTAACACATCTTAGGAAATGGATTAGTGATTAAGCTAATTTGTATGAGTGTGTGGAAAGGTACTCTTAAACTACACCGCATAAATGTAGTTATGTATTTAAAATATGAAGTGCAGTCTCACAAGTTATAAGGTCTCTATAGTATTCTAACTGAAGTATATATCTGTTTACACATGTACTCTGATATGTGTTATGCATCTGAAGATGCAACATGTGTAAAACACAGTTATACATCCATTTTTATACTTCTTTTATATATGAAATCACAAAAAAAGGTACAGATACATGTAAGCACAGTTTGAGGAAGATGGTAAGACTTACAGCAGACACATGTGAAAGGTTGCTCCTTTGCCCTTAGCTATGCTCACCACTTGAATAGTAGTACAATAGTGAAGCAGAAGCAGTAGAAAAGAGATGTTTAAGATATGTTCGGTGAGAAATTAGTATTTATGCTACTTTGTATGAGTCTGTAGAAAAGTTCACTTGAAGTATGCCACATAAATATAGGTGTGTGTTTGAAATGTAAAGTGCAATCTGTCAAGTTTTAAAACCTTTATACTCTTGTGACTGAGGTATGTCTCTACTTGCATAGACATTTTGATACATATCATGCATGTGAAGTTGATAGACATATAAAACACAGGTATACATCTATTTGTATATTACTTTTATATATGAATTTGCTAGGAAAAGGAACAAACATATGTATATATTATTTCAGGAATGTGGTGAAACCTACAGCTGAGACATGTGATAGTGTCTGGGTGATTGGAAGACTGCATAGGTAGTGCCTAGGTGATTGAATGAGTGCAGGAGTACTGCCTAAGTGATTGAAAGAGTGAATGGCTAATGCCTAGGTGATTGCATGAATGCAGTGGTAATGTGTGGGAGATTGGAGGAGTGCATGAGTAATGTGTGGGTGATTGCATGAGTGCAGTGGTAATGTGTGGGAGATTGGAGGAGTGCATGAGTAATGTGTGGGTGATTGCATGAGTGCTGGGGTAATGTCTGGGTAGTTGTATGAGTGTAGTGGTAGCGCCTGGGTGATTGGAGGAGTGCATAGGTAGTGCCTGGGTGATTTTATAAGTGCAAGGGTAGTGCCTGGGTTATTGCATGAGTGCATAGGTAGTGCCTGGGTGATTGAGTGCAGGGGTACTGCCTGGGTGATTAGAGGAGTGCATAGGTAGTGCCTGGGTGATTTTATAAGTGCATGGGTACTGCCTAAGTGACTACAAGAGTGCATGGCTAATGCCTAGGTGATTGCATGAGTGCAGGGGTAATGTGTGGGAGATTGTAGGAGTGCATGAGTAATGTGTGGGTGCTTGCATGAGTGCTGGAGTAATGTCTGGGTGGTTGTATGAGTGTAGAGGTAGTGCCTGGGTGATTGGAGGAGTGCATAGGTAGTGCCTTGGTGATTTCATAAGTGCATGGGTACTGGTTGGGTGATTGGAAGAGTACAGTCATAGTGCCTGGGTGATTTGAAGAGTGCAAGGGTAGTGCCTGGGTCATTACATAAGTGCATGGGTAGTAGCTGGATTACTGAAGGAGTGCTTTGGTAATGCCTGTCTGATTGCATGAGTGCAGGGATAATGCCTGGGTGATTGCATGACTGCAGGGGTAGTGTCTGGGTGAATGCATGAGTGCAGGGGTAGTGCCTGTGTGATTGTATGAGAACAAGAGTAGTGTCTGGATGATTGGAGGAGTACTAGGGTAGTGCCTGGGTGATTGCATGAGTGCAAACGTAGTGCCTAAGTGATTTTATAAGTGCATGGGTACTGGCTGAGTGATTGGAGGAGTCCATAGATACTGACAGGGTGATTGGAGGAGTGCAAGGGTGGTGCCTGGGTGATTGAACCAGTGTATAGCTAATGCATTGGTGATTGCATGAGTGCAGGGGTAATGTCTGGCGGATTAAAGGAGTACATAGCTAATGACTGGGTGATTGCATGAGTGCAGGGGTAATGTCTTGGGGATTACAGGAGTACATAGGAAGTGCCTGAGTGATTTTCTAAGTGCATGAGTACTGCCTGGGTGATTGCAGGACTACTGTTGTAGTGCCTGAGTGATTAAAGGAGTGCAAAGGTAGTGCCTGGGTGATTTTATAAGTGCTTGGGTACTGGTTGAGTGATTACATAATTACAGGTATAGTGCCTGCGTGATTGGAGGAGTGCAAGGGTAGTGCCTGAGTGAATATATAAGTGCATGGGTAGTGGATGGGTGATTGAAGGAGTGCAGGGGTAGTACCTGGGTGATTGCATAAGTGCATAGGTAGTGCTTGAGTGACTTTATAAGTGCATGGGTACTGGCTGAGTGATTGAAGGAGTGCATAGATACTGACAGGGTGATTGGAGGAGTGCAACGGTAGTGCCTGGGTGATTGAACAAGTGTATAGCTAATGCATTGGTGATTGGATGAGTACAGGGGTAATGTCTGGGGGATTAGAGGAGTACATAGTTAATGCCTGGGTGATTGGATGAGTGCAGGGGTAATATCTGGGGGATTACAGGAGTACATAGGAAGTGCCTGGGTGATTTTATAAGTGCATGGGTACTGCCTGGGTGATTGGAGGAGTACTGCTGTATTGCCTGAGTGATTGGGGGAGTACAAAGGTAGTGCCTGGGTGATTTTATAAGTGCATAGCTACTGGCTGAGTGATTACATAATTACAGGGATAGTGCTTGCGTGATTGGAGGAGTGCAGGGGTAGTGCCTGAATGATTATATAAGTGCATGGGTAGTGCCTGGGTGATTGAAGGAGTGCAAGGGTAGTGCCTGGGTGATTACATGAGTGCAGCAGTAGTGCCTGGGTGATTGTATGAGAACAAGGGTAGTGCCTGGGTAATTGGAGGAGTACTAGGGTAGTGCCTGGTGATTGCATTAGTGTATAGGTAGTGCCTGAGTGATTTTATAAGTGCATGGATAGTGGCTGAGTGATTAGAGGAGTGCATAGATACTGACACAGTGATTGGAGGAGTGCAACAGTAGTGCCTGGGTGATTGAACCAGTGTATAGCTAATGCATTGGTGATTGCATACGCACAGGGGTAATGTCTGGGAGAATAGAGGAGTACATAGGTAATGCCTTGGTGATTGGATGAGTACAGGGGTAATATCTCGGGGATTACAGGAGTACATAGGAAGTGCCTGGGTGATTTTATAAGTGCATGGGTACTGCCTGGGTAATTGGAGTAGTACTGTGGTAGTGCCAGAGTGATTGGAGGAGTGTAAAGGTAGTGCCTGGGTGATTTTATAAGTGCATGGGCACTGGCTGAGTGGTGACATAATTACAGGGATAGTGCCTGCGTGATTGGAAGAGTGCAAGGGTAGTGCCCGAGTGATTATAAAAGTGCATGGGTAGAGGCTGGGTGATTGAAGGACTGCAGGGGTAGTGGCTGGGTGATTGGAGGTATGCAGGGGTAGTGCCTGGGTCATTGCATGAGAACAAGGGTAGTGCCTGGGTGATTGGAGGAGTACTAGGGTAGTGCCTGGGTGATTGCATAAGTGCATAGGTAGTGCCTGAGTGACTTTATAAGTGCATGGGTACTGGCTGAGTGATTGGAGGAGTGCATAGATACTGACAGGGTGATTGGAGGAATGCAATAGTATTGCTTGGGTGAATTTATAAGTGCATGGGCAATGGCTGAGTGGTAACATAATTACAGGGATACTGCCTGCATGATTGGAAGAGTGCAAGGGTAGTGCATGAGTGATTATATAAGTGCATGGATAGTGGCTGGGTGATTGGCGGACTGCAGGGGTAGTACCTGGGTGATTGCATGAGAACAAGGGCAGTGCCTGGGTGATTGGAGGAGTACTAGGGTAGTGCCTGGGTGATTGCATAAGTGCATAGGTAGTGCCTGAGTGACTTTATAAGTGCACGGGTACTGGCTGAGTGATTGGAGGAGTTTATAGATACTGACAGGGTGATTGGAGGAGTGCAACAGTCGTGCCTGGGTGATTGAACCAGTGTATAGCAAATGCATTGGTGATTGCATGAGTACAGGGGTAATGTCTGGGAGATTAGAGGAGTACATAGGTAATGCCTGGGTGATTGCATGAGTGCAGGTAGTAATATCTGGGGAATTACAGAAGTACATATGAAGTGCATGGGTGATTTTATAAGTGCAGGGGTACTGCCTGGGTGATTGGAGTAGTACTGTTGTAGTGCCTAAGTGATTGGAGGAGTGCAAAGGTAGTGCCTGGGTGATTTTATAAGTCCATGGGTACTGGCTGAGTGATTACATAATTACAGGGATAGTGCATGGGTGATTGAGGAGTGCAAGGGTAGTGCCTGAGTGATTGTATAAGTGCATGAGTAGTGGCTGGGTGATTGAAGGAGTGCATGGGTAATGCCTGGGTGATTGCATGAGTGCATACGTAGTCTCTAGGTGATTGCATGAGTGCAGGGGTAGTACTTGGGTGATTGCAGCAGTGCATAGGTAGTGCCTGGATGGTTGTAAGACTGCATGGAGAGTGCCTGGGTGATTTTATAACTGCATGAGTGTTAGGCCTAGCCAAATATAAACCAGCAGTCTATTAAATGACTCAACTGTAAGTCTCTCTATATTGTTAAAAGCATGCATGCATATGTCTTTACCTTTTCAAATCATCATCATATCTAAAATAAATATACAAATAGAGGTATACCTGTATTTTATACATCTAGTATCTTTACATGCATAACAAACATGAGAATACATGTGCAAGTACAGACATACAGCAATCACAAGACCATGCAGACCTTAAACTTAAAACTTGACAGACTGCACTTTACATTTCAAAGAGAGACCTACATTTCTGTGCTGTACTTCAAATATACATTTCCCCAGACTCATAGAAAGTAGCCTAATCACTAATCCCTCTCCCAACTTATCTTAAAACTCACTTCTGTGCTGCAGCTTCACCATTCTACACATACTCAGAATGTTGTGCCTAGCCAAATATAAAACAGCAACCTATCAGATATCTCTGTCATAAGCCTCACCATATTCCTAAAACCATGCATGCTTGTATCTGTACCTATTGCTAAAAGCATAACAATACATGTGTAAGTAGAGACATACCTCACTCACAAGACCATAAAGGCTTTAAAACTTGACACACTACACTTCAAATTTCAAACACACACCTAAAATTATACGGCATATTTCAAGTGAAGTTTTACACAGACTCTAATAAAGTTCCATTAACACTAATTCCTCACCCAACATATCTTAAACTTCACTTATCTACTACTGCTGCTTCACTATTCCACTACTAATCAGGTATTGAGCATAGCTAAGAACAAAGCAGCAACCCTTCACATATCTCTGTGGAAAGACTCCACATATTTCTAAAAGCATGCATGCCTGTGTCTGTACCTTTTCCTAGTGCCATCATATATAAAAGAAACATACATATAGATGTATACCTGTATTTTATAAAACTAACATCTTCAGACGTAAATCCAGGTACCATAATACATTTGCAAGTACATACATACCTCACTCACAACACCATCCACATCTTAAAACTAAACAGACTACACTTCTAATTTCAAACAGACACTGAAAATTATGCGGTATATTTGAACTGTAGCTTTCCACAGACTCACAAAAATGTGTGTAATTTCTAATCTCTCTACAAACATGTGTTAAACCTCACTTTTGTGCTGCAGCTTTAACATTCTACAACTAATTAGAGTGTTACACCTAGCCAAAAATAAAGCAGAAACCCTTCACATGTCTCAACTGTAAGTCTCACCATATACCTAAAAGCATGCATGCATATGTCTGTACCTTTTGGTAACAGCATCATATATAAAAGAAACACACAAATAGATACATACATGTGTTTTATACATCTACCATCTTTAGATACATAACACACATCACAATATATCTCCTAGTAAAGACTTTCTTCAATCACAACACTATCCACACCTCAAAACTTCACAGAACACACTTTCCATTTCAAATAAACACCAAAAATTATGTGGCACATTTCAAATGTACCTCTCTACAGACTTATAAAAAGTAGCCTAATCACTAATAGCTTATGTAACATGTTTTAAACCACACTTTTGTGCTACAACTTTACCATTCTACTACTACTCACACTCTTGAGCTTAGCCACATACAAAGCAACAACACCTCTTTGTTGTACATCATGCATCTTCAAATGTATAATATAAGAAACACAAGAAGGTCCTTGAATGTCAGAATATAAGGAGAAGAAGGCAGGGAAAAACATGGTATATAGCAACAAACACTTCTCCCAAGTCAGTAATTCAATGTTAGGCAATACTTCCAAGATAAAAATACAATTGTCCCACAAACCAATAATTTTCAAATGTTATTATCAAAAGTATAAATTATTTTTGTAAATTAATTATTTTAAATATCACACATATACATGAAAAGAATATACACCAATGTATATTAGCACATCAGTTGTAAAGGAACCCCACTAACATGATGAGAAACATAATATGGCAATCAATTAGAAAGACATAACAAAAGACAGAACAAATTTGTCAAAACAAATGGACAATAAACAAAAACAAAAACAATAAAAATAAACAAATATACACACACACCAAATTACAATACAATGATTGCTCAATAAGTTAAATGCACAAAGCAACGAAGGGAAAAAGCGCCTTCAAATGTGTAACACATATCAAAAAACATATGCAACTACGGACATACTTCAATTACAACTCCATGCACACCTTAAAACTTGACAGACTGCACATCCAATTTGAAAGCGACACCTAAAATTATGTGGTATACTTCAATTTTAGATTTCCAAACACTAATACAAACTTCCATAATCACTAATGCATCTTCTAATATACACATATTAATATACACAATCTATTTCAAACAACATTTAACTACAATAAAACAAACTACAATACACATCTCTATATTAAAAAAAATATTAAAGACATCACAGTTCTTCAATAACTTTAAAAGTTTGAAAATAAGACTAGTTTATAATACACCTTACAAATATATAACTCACCTTCCAAATATTTTTGTAGAATATGCAATATCAGAAACTCATAAAAGATTTTCTTATGCACACAATCAATGTAATGCACCACTCTCAACAAGGTAAAACCAGTAATGGCAATGTTTCCCTCTCTTTCTCCACTGAAATAAATGTAAGTAGCAAATCACATTGCTTTCTACATTATTTAAAATTTTAAAACACATTTCTATTGGTTACACATATTAACCCTTACCAACTGACTTCTAAAAGTGCCCAAACTGATTCTGCAATTTTTTAGAGTCGCAACTCCACCGTGCACCATCGCGATGGATCCGCAAATCCACCCGGGAGTTCAAAAATATATTACTAATAATAATAACACTATTTTTTAAGAACACACCACTTCTAAACACAATACTGACTTGGAAAATCTTACTTTAATAACATATTACTTATATATAAATTAGAATTCCATATTTTAAAACCACAGTTAAGATACAACCATTCCCCCATACTGCTTAATCCCAGTTTCCATAGTAACAGTTTTTGCAACATTCAACAGAACAAGCAGGACACAAGTTCACCATATTTTCAAGTTCAGCACACAAGCTTACAAATGCGAACAGCAGGTGTGGTTGACTTTTGCAAAATATTACCTTATCCTATCTACTGTACCTTTGAAACATTTTTAAATTACCAATAAGAAACATGCTTTTTAAAGAAAGTAACATGCACCTTATTTTTGAGTAAACAATGTTCAGAAGCAGCCAATCAACTCTCTACTTTTTTAAAAACAGCATCTTGGACACCATTTTAGATACCTCTCATTCTATAAACTGACTATTGCACCTGCAGACAACTTTTCATTACTTCCAGACATCCCTTCAAGATGCTTACAGTATGGATTGTTGGACACAGCTATGTTTTCTGGTGCAAAAGGTATGCTGAACACAGATGTATTGACAAAGACCTAGCTTTACAAAATGTGGATATTAAATAGATTGCACAGAGAGCATTAAAGTGGCATCATTTGATGCCTTTGGTTAAAACCTTTTTGCAACTCCAACCCCCTGACCTCATGAGTGTGCACTGTGGTGGCAATGACCTAGGCACATTGACTGGGGTAGGGCTGGAAATGCTAATGAAGGACACCTTTGCACAATTGATGTCGCTTTCGCCTCAAACTGTCTTTGTATACTCTAATATATGCCAAAGACAGAAATGGAAGTGGTCAAATCAATTCTGTCCACAGATTGAGAAAGCTAGGAAGAATGTCAATAAAGCTGTTTCTGCTTACCTCAGAGACCTTAGGATGGGCTCCATCTATAACAACAATATACTTTTTGATATGGATGACATCTACAGAAGTGATGGAGTACACTTCACAGATCAAGGAAACAGAGTCTTTCTCAACAACCTAAAGCTGTGCATCTGCACTTACATATAGCTACAACAAACTCATAATGAAAACAAGTGCTCTTTTTAGAGCCACCCTATAACACAATAGTGAATCAAATTTTTTTTTAAACATACATATTTTTTTTATTTTTTTTGTCGATTCGTGCACCCGTCGCAAATCTGCAAAAGTATGAATTCAATGTACTGCAACACAATACACTTTTCCGGTTTAACTATTCATTTTTAATTTTATATATTTTTACTAACTCTATCAATTTAAATATTATCATTAACTTCAATCACACTACCTCTTTAAAACAGCTTCACAAATACAACACTACCTTCTCAATTTATATACTACTAAATTATTTATTTGAGGCGGATTCGCGAATCCAACACGATGTAACACGGGGGGCCACGCTGAGAGCCGCGTTGGGGTCGCGACTCCAAAATAGAAAGAAAAAAAAATGCCCCTTCTATTATTCGGTATTCGCCCCGGGGACCCCATCCCCCGGGGCATTACCACTATTATTATCTTTTTAAAATAAGGGATGGGCCATGTGGCCCCCCTTTCCTGGGCTGCTATTGGCCCCGGGGACCCCATCCCCCGGGGCCTGGCCAGAATTTTTGTTTTTTTTTAATTTTGGAGGGGGGCTGCCTGGCCCCCCTCCTGAGGCCAATAATGGCCCCGGGGACCCCTACCCCCGGGGCATTGCCTCTTTTATATTTAAAAAAAAAATTAAAGAGTATGGGGGCCGCATGTACCCCCTTCCCTTGGCCATTTCTGGCCCCGGGGGCCCCATCTCCAGGGGCCTTAAGTTGGGGACCACGGGGGGAGCTCCAATGCCCCCACGGTCCCAGCCGGCTCCCCACCTCCTGCGGGAGTCGGCATTGCTTTTGGACAAGGGGAACTGCTGACATGCAGCTCCCCCTGCCCAAAAGCAATACTGCATCGCTTCATGGAAGCGAGAGCAGGTTTGCTGCTCGCGCTTCCATGTTTATCGAAGCAGAGTTTGTAATGACAGGGCGGGAGCAGTGCTCCCACCCTGTCATTACAAACTGCAATGTCCCGGGGTTGGGCACCCCTGGACATTGCTGGAGCTGGCCCTGGGGGGTGGCGGTCCCCAGGGCCAAGGAGGGCTCCAGGAGGGTGGCCACACGGCCCCCCTCCCAACAAGTTTAAAGCCCCAGGGAGGTGGTGGTCCCTGGGGCTGGTGGTCCGCTACGGACCCCCGTATTAACATATTCAATGCCCTGGGGAGGTGGTAGTCCGCGGGGCTGCGGGGGGGCCACGTGGCCCCCCCTGCACTTCATGATCAATGCCCCGGGGAGGTGGTGGTCCCCGGGGAAGTGTGGGGAGGGGCAAGAGACCCCCCACACTTTATAATTTAAATTTAAGCCCCGGGGAGGTGGCAGTCCCCCACGAGGCCCCCCTGCCCATAATGAGAGATGCCCCGGGGGCACTATAAATAAAGCCCGGGGAGGTGGTGGTCCCCAGGGCTGTGGGGCTCACGCGGCCCCGCATATATATATGGCACATTGCCCCCAAGACCTGTCTACACGGGGGCTTGCACTTCATTTTTTAAAAATGTTCTCGATGATATTCGCGCACCCAGCGTGACTTCTGCTGAAAAAATAAATTAAAAAGTGCTTTTTTGGGCCCTGGGGGACCCTGTGGGACCCCCTGACCAGGCCTAGGGGGTCAGGGTGTTTCTACCCTGCCCCCTTTCCTTCAATTATAAAATTTCTTTCCCTTTTTCCTTGTCACTCGTTTCAACTGAGTCACAAAATGGCTTCCAACACATTTTGGTTTAGAGTGTTGGCAGCCAAAAAGAATGAAGCTCGTGCTGGGGAGGGTTCGCGAACCCTCCTCGGCCCTCAGATATCGATATTTTTATTTTTTTAATTTCTCAGGAACTACTGAACGGATTTACACCATTTAATAAAAAGGGCACTTTCTGAACCAAGATCTACCTTTTTGCCAAATTTGGTGTAATTCCGTTCAGCAGTTCGGGCTGTAGCCGTGTCTAAAGTTCCCATGGAAATTAACATGGAGAAAATGCGTTTTGGGACCCCCCTTTTTTCTTGGCCCCACTTGACGAATCACCCCGAAACTTTCAAGACAGAAGCTGACCTGAGTGAACCATTAGTTTTGAAAATTTCGCGAAGATTCGTCAAACGGCGCCAAAGATATTGGCAAAAGAAAGAAAAAGCTTTTTGAATAGAAACAAGGTCCTAACTATAACTACCTGGATGGAGGATTTAGTAGGTGCGTGACTGACTGTTTAAGTGAGTGATTACATGTGTCTTACTGAATGCATGGGTTAGTGACTAAACTGTGTGGATGTCTGTATCAGTCTGTCTGTTGTTGTATAAGCTGCTGCATGGGTTGGTCAGTAGCTACATGAGTGTCTATATGGGTTATCGATTGGTTGCCTGAGTATTTGTATGGGTGCCTGAGTGTGTGTGTGTGGGTGGGTGGGAGGTGTGTGACTCTGTGCATTGATGTTTGAGTGGTTGATTCACTGGGTGTATTGGTTCAAGAGTGCATGTGGAAACAGCTGTATGGGTGGATGAGTGTGTGTATGGGTGTGTTGGTGAGTGAATGGATGTCTCAGTGGTACATGTCCAAGTAACTACATATATAAAAGGCAGTGTTTGTGAGAGTTGGAGTATATAAATGACTATACGTGAGAGTCAGTGATTGTGAGAGTGTCTGTATGGATGAGTGTGTACTTGTATCAGTGATTGTATAAGAGAGTAAGTATGCATTTGCTTCTGTTTGAATAAGTGATGTGGTGTGTGTATAACTGTATAGGTCAGTAAATGGAAGTGTAATTGATTCTTTGCATGACTGACTAGGTGTGTGAGTAACTCTGGATGAGTGGTGGTGTGTGAGTGTCTGTATAGGTGTATGAGTGCATATAATAGTGTTGTATTGATGAGTGACAGCATGTATGAGTGATTGTATGGGTGAATGAGTGGATGTGTGTGTAGACATAGGAATCAGTGAGTGTGTATGTAGTAACTGGTATTGGTGTGTCGATGGTTTCAAAAATGGTAGTCTGTATTTTACAGTGGGTGTATCAAAGGTTATATTAGAGTGTGAGGAGGTGCATCAGATTTTCACGTGGATGATGTCATCAGTGATGTCATCAGTGATGTCATTTGAGATGTCATCAGTGATGTCATCAGTGATGTCATTGACCATGTCATGAATGATGTAATATGTGACATCATCAACAGTGCATTGCGGGAGCGCGAGTTATAGTTAGCTGAACTAACTATAACAGCGGAATTTCTATGGTTTTGTACGATTGAAATCTCCAACTAACTATAACGTCCCAGAAACCTATGTTTTTTTCAGTGAATTTCTAAGGTTTTTTAGATGCTGATTTCTAACTATAACGTGCCTGAAACCTATGTTTTTTCAGTGAATTTCAATGGTTTTTTAAATGCTAATTTTTAACTATAACGTCCCTGAAACCTATGGTTTTTTTCAGTGAATTTCTAAGGTTTTTTAAATGCTAATTTCTAACTATAACGTGCCTGAAACCTATGTTTTTTTCAGTGAATTTCAACAGTTTTTTAAATGCTAATTTCTAACTATAACGTCCCTGAAACCTATGGTTTTTTCAGTGAATTTCAAAGGTTTTTTAAATGCTAATTTCTAACTATAACATAGCAGTCGCGTTTGCAGAGTGGTGGAGAAAGGTGAGCATGGCCTTCAAACACCTTTTAGCAATCCCACTGTGTGGGATTTAGCGGAAGTAACAGGAGGGATAGTTAGCCCCCAACATCAACCTTGGGGGCCAACTACCCCTTTTATTACCTCCAGTAAGTCCCACACAGCAGGATTGCTAACTTGTTATATCAGGCCTCACCCCCTCCCTGCAGCACTCTGCAAACGCGCCCCCTGGTGCGTTCTAAGTTGGGGGATTAAGTCCCCTTGAATCCTGAGGGTCCCTGGGGGCCAACTGTAGGAGAGTAGGATCTGCTTCACATGGGTATCCCCACTTTTTGCTGATGCTTCACTGTTTTTCGACCTTAGTCTGGCTGGGGCCCTGCTAATCAGAACCCCAGCCTAGCTGCATCCTCTCTAAAATGGTTTCCATGTGCCTTAGGCACATCTCTGATTGGAATCTGGAGTGCCCTTATAAGTCCCTAGTATATGGTATACTATGTAGCCAGGGCATAGGTACCTCAGAGGCCTACCGGGGGCTGCAGCATGTATTGTGCCACCCCTGGAAGGCCATCAAAACTGACACCACAGGTCTGCTACTGCAGCCTGGGTAAGGTGGTGCATGCACCCCTTACTGTGATATAGGTTACCTATATCACTATATACATACACACATAAACCTATAAGTCACTCCTATGGCAGGCCTTATCAATCCTGAAGGCAGAGTGCGTGGTTCCTATGTGAGAGGGTGCCCCTGCATGAGCAGGGCCCTCTGCAGTGTTCGGAGACCCTTCTCTGATGCTGTTTGTAGTGCAGCCTGACCATATACTCTTAAGCGCATTATAACCTCGCGTTAAATGCTAACTTTGGAATGGCTGCACCGAAACATGTCGTGTTTGGTGTCAAACATCTTGGAATACTACCCCCACCAATTCTGGTGGCGGGGGTAGCATTCCACCCTTCTAGAGGGAGAGACATGTTAACCCTGGCCTGGCCGGTAACTTCTTTCTAAAGCCCTGGCATCACAAAATGGATGCTGCTGCCACAGACACAAGTCTGCCCTCCTGCTGCTGGACGAAACTCCGGCAGGGAGGCCTGGACAATAGGTTTCCTGTCCCAGGGAGGTGTGACCACCTCCCCAGACAGGATAGTGTGTATTGGGGCTGGGCGGGAGCACTTTCGGGTGCTTTGAAGTCCTGCACTGGGGGCACACTTGGTGTCCCTGTGCATACCCCAGTTCAAACCGGATCAGGGGCTTGCAGCCCCTGCTTTGGCGCGAACTGGACAAAGGGAAAGGGGTGTAGCCACCCCTCTGCCCTGACCCACCCATAGGTGGGGCCACAGAGTAGTCCAACCCCTAAACTTAGTATAAGTATAGGAACCCAGTCCTTAGGACTTTAGATAATCCCTGGATGAAACTCTGACACAGAATCCTGGACCTTCGACGCTCTACTACAAGATTAGAGGACAGAAGAATCTCCCTTGGGGTCAAGGAGTGACTCCCCTGCTTGGCAGGCACCAAAGAAGCAATTGATGAATACACTTGGGGGCTAGAGGAGATTTAAGGACCTGCGTGAACCAACTCCCCACCGAATTAATGTTACACAAAAAAGGGGCCACGGGTCCGGAACAAGAGGAGGATATTAAACTGTCTGGACGTGCTCTACTATACAAAGACTAGGGGTTTCCCTTTTCAGGACGATTCCCCTCACACACCAGAGGTGTCATGCTTCATCATAGGGGAGCCTCCTCACATGATAGACCTAGTCTTCACGTGGGCTACAACCCCCTCTCTACGAGGGAGGAGCTCAGGGATGTTTTTATTGATTAAGGCTGGGTGTACTAAACCCCTATGTGGTATGGAAAAGAATAAATGGAGTGCAGTGCTGTGAAGTGAAAGTTAAAACTAGCTAACAGGTTTAGCTATAAGTAACTTTATTCGGCTACCCGATGCCAGGATTAAAACCAATGAGAAACTTAAAACACAAATGCCAAAATTAAAGACAGATGTGTCATTCGACCAACATGTTTCAGCCAGAGAGACCTAGATAGTGTCGCGGCCTTCTTCAGGGTCAGATTGTACGCTACTGCAATTCAATAAATAATACTCCGTGAAAAAACATGTGAAAAAACACGTGAGTAAATCAATAGTAAAATACTGAACCAGTGATATTATTGTTGACATAAGGACCGCCTCCTGTTCGCCATGTGACGAGGAGGCGGTCCTTATGTCAAGGGGTTATGGTGCACGTACCGTATGGCTAATATGCCAGGACAGACGGAGTGAACTCAGCAACCGACAGTGGTTGCATCCAGAATATACTGAACAATAATATCACTGGTACAGTATTTAAACCCGTTAGCTAGTTTTAACTTTCACTTCACAGCACTGCACTCCATTTATTCTTTTCCATACCACATAGGGGTTGTAGCCCACGTGAAGACTAGGTCTATCATGTGAGGAGGCTCCCCTATGATGAAGCATGACACCTCTGGTGTGTGAGGGGAATCGTCCTGAAAAGGGAAACCCCTAGTCTTTGTATAGTAGAGCACGTCCAGACAGTTTAATATCCTCCTCTTGTTCCGGACCCGTGGCCCCTTTTTTGTGTAACACCAAAGAAGCAATTATCCGGTCTGCATCGCCTAAGCTCCCGTCAGACGCCGAAGTCTTTGCATCACCAGAGGTGGATTTCCAGACTTCCCCGAGGCTGCCCTGAGTCCCCAGCAAAGCTGAGGCCCGTAGATGTCGTGGGTAACGTGGAATCGTGACCCCTGGACACCGCACGCATTTGCTAGTGCATCCTCTTCTGAGTCTCCCACGAAGTCGTGCTTTGGGCTTCGAGTAGCCCTAGCCTCCAGCACCAACTGCACCGAAGATCACTGGCCTCCACTCCACGAGTGTCATTTGAGCCAGCTCCACGTGCACCGTCTCGAGGCTCCTTCGCGGTCGCTAGCCCGTTGGCTAGTAGCCCTTCACGAAGGCCAATCTTTTCCTACTTGGGCTTCCTGGTTGCTCCAGGCTTGTCCTCACTTACCCTTGCTGGGTGAGTTCCTCAGACCTTGCTGGACTTCATCATCGTCAATCTTCATCTACATTGAGACTTGCCGTTGCCAAGGCTTGTTGGGTCCAATCCGGTTGCCGACACCTCAGCACTCGACAGACATTGTGTACCAGCCCGAGTCCTGCTCCTGGTCACCGACAACGCCTCCTGAACCTCGTGGCTGAAGAGTCAAGACAACCGTCAACCTACCTGAAGCACTCAACATCGGTGGGCATCTGCTCATCGCCATCCTGGTCACTGGCTAGTGACCCAGACTCTGTCCCCTCTGCTTTCAGGTTCTTCAGATCTCCGATCCACCTTTGGATCCACCCGGACACTTTCCACTTGGTCGCCAGCAGCACTTTGCAGCAGATCGCCATTCAAATCGACGACGAAACCCGACCCCGAAAGGCACCTATGCACCCGGCTTCCCTGGGTGAGGCAACAAGAGTACTCCGGTGCTCCCGTGGGTAGAGACTCTAGAACGACCTAGTTCTCAAAGGGTTTGCTCCAAGTCCTTTTTTAAGTGTCCCTTTTCTTTAATTTCCAAACCGCGACTTTCTCCATAGAAGTTAACGGCGTTTCGCGGCTGTGTAATTACACTGCACGCGTCCCCCGTGTGTCCCCTGTGTCACTACCTTGGGTGGTTCCTTGTGGTCCAAGCACTGCTAGAGGCTCTAGGCTTAGTGTCTAGCTCAGTCGTGGTTCTTATACCACTTTATTGGTATATGGTTTGGTACGCCCCTAGGGCCCAAACGTGTATTTGTGCTATTACTGTGTTTAAATAACTTATAACTTATGTACTTCGAACTCTAGCCTCATAAAGAGACTAGAGGGGTGTGTTTAGCAATAAATACATATATTTTGAATATATACCTGGTGTGGTGCTCTTTCATTTGATCACTCAAGAGATTATAGACTGGTAAAACAAGCTGCTTTACATTCCTTCAAGACTTAGCCTGAAGGCTGCTCTCCATAGCTACCACTAGGATAGCTTTCAATAAGGTTGTCTTTAACCTATCTCCAATAAGGGGTTGTTTGGACTGGTGCAAGGTGCCCACTATAATTAGTGGACAGCATATGCCAGGCCAACTTCTCACATTGGTGTGCAGCGTGTGGGATTCCAGCTTGCTATTGTTTTACCAGATAATCTCAATTGAATTGATCAACTGAAAACCACTAAAGGTACCTAAGGTACATATAAATTAAGCTTAGAATACAGTAAGTTCTACTGAACTTAGAGTTGTGTGTTAAGGGATAGCACACCCTTTCTACAACTCTAGAGAGTTTAGTAGGCCACACTAGAGTAGGTAGTGCATACACCACACCTCACTAGTGATGTCTTCAAAGCCAGGACCCAGTGAGTCCTTGCCAGAAGCCCCTGGGCTTCTTCCCTCCAAGTATGATACACTCCCATTCTTGGAATTGAGAGCATTATGTAATTTGAGGAAACTGAAGACAGGCCAAAGCCCCACCACCCAACATCTGAGAGAGATGTTAGAGGCTTATGATCTCAGCAGGCCCTTAGGGACTGAAGGGGTAGGTGCAGAGGGTGGGGCAGAAGATGAGGATGGGGCCAGGGGTAGCAACACCCCCAGCTCCCCCTCTGGAACTGACCAGGAGGGTGACAATGACCCTGACCTGGAAAACCCAATTCCTCCTGTGGATGAGGAGGAGGCTCAGAATGACCTCCACTTTGTCCCCCAGGAAGGATTGTGAGTGTGCCCAGAAGGTCTAGATCTCCTTCTCAGGAGTCTAACCACTCTGGCACCTCAATAGGGACCTCTATCTCCTCTCATAGGAGGGAATCCTCTCATGAGAGGAGAAAGAGGCTGATTCAGTATGAGGAAGCTCAGCTTGAACTCAGAAAACAGCAATTGGCTATAGACAGGGAGTCCCTAGATCTCTACAAAGAGAGAAAAAAGTTGGGACTAGAGTCCCATGGTGGCAGCAATGTCCCTAAAGATAGGGAAAGGTCTTATGACCATAGAAACCTGAGCAAGATTTTCCCTCCCTACCAGAGTGGGGATGACATCCACAAATGGATAACTGCTCTAGAGAGGGCCTGTAAAGTACAGAAGGTCCCTCAGGAGCAGTGGGCAGCAATCTTGTGGCTCTCCTTTGCAGACAAAGGTAGAGACAAGCTCCTCACTGTAAGAGAAGAGGATGCTGATAATTACAAGGTCTTGAAGAGTGCTCTTATTGATGGGTTTGGCCTAACAACTGAACAATACAGGTTGAAGTTCAGAGATGCCCAAAAAGCACAGACTCAAGACTGGGTAGACTATGTGGATTGTTCTGCTAAGGCTCTGGAAGGCTGGTTGATGGGCAGTAAGGTGTGTGACTTCACAGGATTGTACAATCTGATAATGAGGGAGCAGATACTTAATAACTGTCAAAATCAGCTGTTGCATCAGTACCTGGTGGACTCTGATCTGACCTCTCCCCAAGAATTGGGAAAGAAGGCAGACAAATGGGTCAGAACCAGGGTCAGGCAGAAGGTACAGAACCAAGGTGGTGACCCTAAGAAGCAAGATTCTAAGAACTCTGATAAGGGTGGGGAGAAGGGTAAAGATCAAAAGTCTTCACAAGGCCCCCAAAAATCTTCTTCAGGTGGGGATTCACAGTCTACCAAAGGGAAAGGCCAAAGAAAACCATGGTGCAAGGTCTGTAAGCAGAAGACCCACTGGACCAGTGATTGCACCAAGTCCAAAGACTCAAGTCCAGCCCCCACCAATGCCCCTAAGGCACCTGTTCCCCCTAGTACAGTTACAGTTGGTGGTGGGAGTACTACAGCCAAGGGTTTAGTAGGGTTGACCCTGGGTACTGAGATGGGCTCTGACCTAGTCAGAGAACTCACTCAGGCTGTGTTAGTCTGTGATGGAGGCATGGATGTGACCTCCTCTGTGAGTCCCAGTAATCTGGGCAAGTACAGACAACAGCCTTTAATCAATGGACGAGAGGCTTTGGCATTTAGGGACACAGGGGCAAGTGTCACCATGGTGACACAAGACCTTGTGAATCCTGGGCAAGTTATACTTGGTGAGATGTACCAAGTGACCAATGCTAGCAATGTCAGAACAGACCATACTCTGGCAGTTGTTAACTTCTCCTGGGGAGGGGTAACTGGCCTTAAGAAGGTTGTGGTAAGTGCAAACCTACCAGTCGAATGCTTGCTTGGCAATGACTTAGAAACTTCAGCTTGGGCAGAAGTGGAGCTCAGGACCCATGCAGAAATGCTGGGGATCCCTGCAGATGTGTTTGCTGTGACCAGGTCACAAGCCAAAATGTCTAGCACTGAACAGGCCTTGGATTCTGGAATAATGGACCAAGTGCCTTCCAAGAGGAGGAGTAGTAGGGTAAAGGCAGTGCCTTCCCCCTTGGCTCAGAAGGAAGATCAGTCCCTTGAGGGGGATGATCTCAGTCCTGAGGAAGGAACTGTCCCAGAGGAGCTTGAACCTGACCATGTTGAGTTCTTGGGGACAGGGGGACCTTCCAGGGCAGATCTGAGCCAGGAGCAGCAGAGCTGCCCCTCTCTTGAACCCCTCAGACAGCAAGCTGCTGCTGAGGCTGCTGGGAAAGCTAGTGGTCCCCATACTGTGTATTGGGATGATGGACTCTTGTACTCAGAGTGTAGAGACCCAAAGCCTGGTGCTACCAGGATGTTGGTTATACCTCTGAAGTTCAGGGGCTTCCTATTGACCCTAGCCCATGATATTCCCTTAGCAGGTCACCTGGGCCAGAACAAGACTTGGGACAGAATTGTCCCTCACTTTCACTGGCCCCACATGTCTGAAGACACCAAGGAGTTTTGTCGCTCCTGTGTAACCTGCCAGGCCAGTGGCAAGGCAGGTGGCACTACAAAGCCCCCCTGATACCACTACCTGTGGTGGGGGTGCCCTTTGAAAGGGTAGGGATTAACATTGTTGGTCCCATGGATCCCCAAACAGCCTCTGGGCACAGGTTTATCCTGGTGGTAGTGGATCATGCCACCAGGTACCCAGAAGCTATTCCCCTCAGGACCACTACAGCACCTGTGGTGGCAAGGGCCCTCCTGGGAATCTTCTCAAGAGTGGGCTTTCCTAAGGAGGTTGTATCAGACAGGGGTGCTAACTTTATGTCTGGATACTTAAAAGCAATGTGGAAGGAGTGTGGAGTGACTTACAAGTTCACCACACCCTATCACCCACAATGCAATGGTTTAGTTGAGAGATTCAACAAAACCTTGAAGGGCATGATTAAAGGGCTCCCAGAAAAGCTTAGGCGAAGATGGGACATACTCTTGCCCTGCCTTTTATTTGCATATAGGGAGGTGCCTCAGAAGGGGGTTGGTTACAGCCCTTTTGAACTTTTGTTTGGCCACCCTGTCAGGGGTCCACTGTGCTTGGTGAAGGAAGGATGGGAGTTACCTCTCAAGCCCCCAAAGCAAGACATAGTGGACTATGTACTTGGTCTCCGCTCCCGGATGGCTGAGTATATGAAAAAGGCAACTAAAAACCTTGAGGCTAGCCAGGAACTTCAAAAGGCCTGGCATGACCAAAAGGCTGTACTGACTGTTTATCAGCCAGGACAGAAGGTGTGGGTGTTGGAGCCAGTGGCCCCAGCAGCTCTCCAAGACAAATGGAGTGGACCCCACACTATTGTTGAGCAGAAGGGTGAGGTTACCTACTTAGTAGACCTAGGAACACCCAGGAGTCCCCACAGGGTTCTCCATGTCAACAGGTTAAAACCATATGTGGACAGGGCAGACATGGGCTTGCTCATGGCTACTGATGAAGGGCAGGAGGAAGAGAGTGACCCACTCCCTGACCTGCTATCACAGAACCCTGACGATGGGTCAGTAGATGGTGTAGCCTTGGCAGGCAGCCTCACTACCCAGCAGCAAACTGATTGTAGACAGGTGCTCAATTAGTTTAGACACATGTTTTCACTGACACCCAGTCAGACCACCTGGTGCACTCATGAAGTGGACACTGGGGACAGTCTGCCTATTAAAAATAAGATTTATAGGCAACCTGACCATGTCAGGGACTGTATCAGGACTGAAGTCCAGAAAATGTTGGATTTGGGAGTTATTGAACCCTCAGATAGCCCTTGGGCTAGTCAAGTGGTCCTTGTGCCAAAACCTCACACCAGTGGTGGAAAAAGAGAGATGAGGTTTTGTGTGGACTACAGGGGTCTCAATGCAGTCACTTGGACTGATGCCCATCCAATACCAAGGGCAGATGAGCTAATAGACACTTTGGCCTCAGCCAAGTATCTAAGCACATTTGACTTGACAGCTGGCTACTGGCAGATCAGACTAGCTGATGCTGCAAAGCCAAAAATAGCATTCTCAACCCCTAGTGGGCATTATCAATTTGTGGTGATGCCCTTTGGTCTGAAGAATGCACCTGCCACTTTTCAGAGGTTGGTGAATACAGTCCTTACAGGTCTGGAAGCCTATAGTGCAGCATATCTAGATGATATTGCTGTCTTTAGCTCCACCTGGGAGGATCACCTGGTCCACCTCAGGAATGTTTTACAGGCCCTGCAAAAGGCAGGCCTGACTATCAAGGCCACCAAGTGCCAGATAGGGCAGAGTCAGGTTGTGTACCTGGGCCACCTTGTGGGTGGAGGCCAGGTTCAACCTTTGCAGAGCAAGATCCAGACCATCATGGACTGGACTGCTCCAACTACCCAGACTCAGGTGAGAGCCTTCTTAGGCCTGACTGGGTACTATAGGAGATTTGTCAAGGGGTATGGATCAATAGTGACACCCCTGAATGACTTAACTTCCAAGAAAATGCCCAAAAAGGTTCAGTGGACAGTTAGCTGTCAAAAGGCATTTGATGACCTGAAGCAGGCCATGTGCACTGCTCCCATTCTACAGAGTCCTGATTACTCCAAGAAGTTCATTGTTCAAACTGATGCATCTGAATTGGGGGAAGGGCTGTACTGTCACAATTGAATGAAGAAGGTCAGGATCAGCCAGTAGCTTTCATTAGCAGAAGGCTGACCCCTAGAGAGAAACGTTGGTCAGCCATTGAGAGGGAGGCCTTTGCTGTGGTCTGGGCTCTGAAGAAGTTGAGGCCATACTTGTTTGGTACTCACTTCCTTGTTCAAACAGACCATAAGCCCCTCTTATGGCTAAAACAAATGAAGGGTGAAAACCCCAAACTGCTTAGGTGGTCTATTTCCCTACAGGGGATGGACTTCACAGTGGAACATAGACCTGGGAGTAACCATGCCAATGCAGATGGACTCTCTGGGTACTTCCACTTAGAACATGAAGACTTAACTGGGCAAGGTTAGTTTAATGTCCCTACGTTTGGGGCGGGCGGTTGTGTAGGAGAGTAGGATCTGCTTCACATGGGTACCCCCACTTTTTGCTGATGCTTCACTGTTTTTCGACCTTAGTCTGGCTGGGGCCCTGCTAATCAGAACCCCAGCCTAGCTGCATCCTCTCTAAAATGGTTTCCATGTGCCTTAGGCACATCTCTGATTGGAATCTGGAGTGCCCTTATAAGTCCCTAGTATATGGTATACTATGTACCCAGGGCATAGGTACCTCAGAGGCCTACCAGGGGCTGCAGCATGTATTGTGCCACCCCTGGAAGGCCATCCAAACTGACACCACAGGTCTGCTACTGCAGCCTGGGTAAGGTGGTGCATGCACCCCTTACTGTGATATAGGTTACCTATATCATTATATACATACACACATATAAACCTATAAGTCACTCCTATGGCAGGCCTTATCAATCCTGAAGGCAGAGTGCGTGGTTCCTATGTGAGAGGGTGCCCCTGCATGAGCAGGGCCCTCTGCAGCGTTCGGAGACCCTTCTCTGATGCTGTTTGTAGTGCAGCCTGACCATATACTCTTAAGCGCATTATAACCTCGCGTTAAATGCTAACTTTGGAATGGCTGCACCGAAACATGTCGTGTTTGGTGTCAAACATCTTGGAATACTACCCCCCCACCAATTCTGGTGGCGGGGGTAGCATTCCACCCTTCTAGAGGGAAAGACATGTTAACTCTGACTAGTCCGGTAACTTCTTTCCAGAGCCCTGGCATCACAAAATGGATGCTGCTGCCACAGACACGAGTCTGGCCTCCTGCTGCTGGACGAAACTCTGGCAGGGGAGGCCTGGACAATAGGTTTCCTGTCCCAGGGAGGTGTGACCACCTCCCCAGACAGGATAGTGTGTATTGGGGCTGGGCGGGAGCACTTTCGGGTGCTTTGAAGTCCTGCACTGGGGGCACATTTGGTGTCCCTGTACAAACCCCAGTTCAAACCGGATCAGGGGCTTGCAGCCCCTGCTTTGGCTCGAACTGGACAAAGGGAAAGGGGTGTAGCCACCCCTCTGCCCTGACCCACCCATAGGTGGGGCCACAGAGTAGTCCAACCCCTATCTTTAGAATAAAGGTAGGAACCAAGTCCTTAGGACTTTAGATTATCCCTGGATGACACTCTGAAACTGAATCCTGGACCTTCGACGCTCTACTCACGATTAGAGGACTGAAGAATCTCCCTTGGGGTCAAGGAGTGACTCCCCTGCTTGGCAGGCACCAAAGAAGCATCTGTCCAGTTCGCATTTCTGAAGCTCCCGTTGGACGCCGAAGTCATCGCATCACCAGAGGTGGATTCTCAGACTTCCCCGAGGCTACCCTGAGTCCCCAGCAAAGCTGAGGCCTGTGGCTATCGTGGGTGACTTGAGACCGTGACCCCTGGACACCGAGCACATTTGCAAGTGCATCCTCTTCTGGGTGTCCCAAGAAGTCGTGCTTTGGGCTCCGAGTAGCCCTAGCCTCCAGCACCACCTGCACTGAAGATCACTGGCCCCCACTCCACGAGTGTCCTGTAAGCCAGATCCACGTGCGGCGTCACAAGGCTCCTTTGCAGTTGCTAGCCCGTTGGCTAGTAGCCCTTAACGAAGGCCAATCCTTTTCTTTCTTGGCACCCTGGTTGCTCCAGGCCTGCCGTCGCTTACCCTTGCTGGGTGAGTTCCACAGACCTTGCTGGTCTGCACCGTCGACGATCTACATCTTCACCGAGACTTGCCGTTGCCAAGGCTTGTTGGGTCCAATCCGGTCGCCGCCACCTCAGCACTCGACAGACATTGTGTACCAGCCCGAATCCTGCTCCTGGTCGCCGACAACGCCTCCTGGACCTCGTGGCTGAAGAGTCAAGACGACCGTCAACGCACCTGAAGCACTCGACATCGGTGGGCATCTGTCCATCGCCTTCCTGGTCACTGGCTAGTGACCCAGACTCTGTCCCCTCTGCTTTCAGGTTCTTCAGAACTCCGTTCCACTCTTGGATCCACCCGGACACTTTTCTCTTGGCCGCCAGCAGCACTTTGCAGCAGATCGCCATTCGAATCGACGACGAAACCCGACCCCGAAAGGCACCTATGCACCCGGCTTCCCTGGGTGAGGTAACACGAGTACTCCGGTGCTCCCATGGGTAGAGACTCTTCAAAGTCCTAGATCTCAAAGGGTTTTGTCCTAGTCCTCTTTTAAGTGTCCCTTTTCTCTATTTTTCCGATCCCGACTTTCTCCATAGAAGTCAACGGCGTATCGCGGTTGTGTATTTACACTGCACGCGTCTCCCGTAGGACCCCTGTGTCACTACCTTGGGTGGTTCCTTGTGGTCCAAGCACTTCTAGAGGCTCTAGGCCTAGTGTCTAGTTCAGTCGTGGTTCGCATACCACTTTATTGGTATATGGTTTGGTACGCCCCTAGGGCCCAAACGTGTATTTGTGCTATTACTGTGATTTAATACCTTATAACTTATGTACTTCGAACTCTAGCCTCATAAAGAGACTAGAGGGGTGTGTTTAGCAATAAATACATATATTTTGAATATATACCTGGTGTGGTGCTCTTTCATTTGATCACTCAAGAGATTATAGACTGGTAAAACAAGCTGCTTTACATTCCTTCAAGACTTAGCCTGAAGGCTGCTCTCCATAGCTACCACTAGGATAGCTTTCAATAAGGTTGTCTTTAACCTATCTCCAATAAGGGGTTGTTTGGACTGGTGCAAGGTGCCCACTATAATTAGTGGACAGCATATACCAGGCCAACTTCTCACATTGGTGTGCAGCGTGTGGGATTCCAGCTTGCTATTGTTTTACCAGATAATCTCAATTGAATTGATCAACTGAAAACCACTAAAGGTACCTAAGGTACATATAATTTAAGCTTAGAATACAGTAAGTTCTACTGAACTTAGAGTTGTGTGTTAAGGGATAGCACAACCCTTTCTACAACTCAAGAGAGTTTAGTAGGCCACACTAGAGTAGGTAGTGCATACACCACACCACACTAGTAATGTCTTTAAGGGCAGGATCCAAAGAATCCTTGCAGGAAGCCATTGAGCTTCCACCCTCCAAGTATGATACACTCCCATTCTTGGAATTGAGAGCTTTATGCAACTTGAGAAAAATAAGGACAGGCCAAAGCCTCACCACCCAACACCTCAAGGAGTTGTTGGTGGCTTATGACCTTAGTAAGCCCGTGGGGACTGAAGGGGTAGGAGCTGAGGGTGGGGCAGGAGAAGAGGAGGACGCCAGGGGTACCAATACCCCCAGCCCCCTCTGAAACTGGCCAGGAGGGTGACAATGACCCTGACCTGGATAACCCAATCCCTCCTGTGGACGATGATGAGGATGATCAGGATGACACCCTCTTTGTCCCCCCAGGAAGGATTAAGAGTGTGCCCAGAAAGTCTAGATCTCCTTCTCAGGAGTCTAACCACTCTGGCACCTCTATAGGGAGCTCTGTCTCCTCTCACAGGAGGGAATCCTCTCATGAGAGGAGAGCCAGACTGGTCCAGTATGAGGAAACTCAGCTGGAAATCAGAAAAAGCAATTGGCTTTAGATAGGGAATCCCTAGATCTCCTTAGAGAGAGAAGAAAGTTGGGACTAGAGTCCCATGGTGGCAGCCATGTCCCTAGAGACAGGGAAAGGTCCTATGACCATAGGAACCTGAGCAAGATTGTCCCTCCCTACCAGAGTGGGGATGATATCCACAAATGGATAACTGCATTAGAGAGGGCCTGTAAAGTACAGAAGGTCCCTCAGGAGCAGTGGGCAGCAATCTTGTGGCTCTCCTTTGCTGACAAAGGTAGAGATAAGCTCCTCACTGTTAGAGAGGAGGATGCTGATAATTACAAGGTCTTGAAGAGTGCTCTTATTGATGGATTTGGCCTAACCACTGAACAGTACAGGTTGAAGTTCAGAGACACCCAAAAAGCACAGACTCAAGACTGGGTAGACTATGTGGATTGTTCTGCCAAGGCTCTGGAAGGCTGGTTGATGGGCAGTAAGGTGTGTGACTTCTCAGGATTGTACAATCTGATAATGAGGGAGAAGATTCTTAATAACTGTCAAAATCAGCTGTTGCATCAATACCTGGTAGACTCTGATCTGACCTCTCCCCAAGAATTGGGAAAGAAGGCAGACAAATGGGTCAGGACCAGGGTGAAGCAGAAGGTACAGAACCAAGGTGGGGAAACCAAGAAGCAAGATGCTAAGAACTCTGACAAGGGTGGGGAGAAGGGTAAAGATCAAAAGTCTTCATCAGGCCCCCAAAAATCTTCTTCTGGTGGGGATTCACAGTCTACCAAAGGGAAAGGCCAAAGAAAACCATGGTGCAAGGTCTGTAAGCAAAAGACCCACTGGACCAGTGATTGCACCAAGTCCAAAGACTCCAGTCCAGCACCCACCAATGCCCCTAAGGCACCTGTTCCCCCTAGTACAGTTGGTGGAAGTGCTCCAGCAAAGGGTTTAGTAGGGTTCACCCTGGGAACTGAGTTGGGCTCTGACTTAGTCAGAGAACTGACTCAGGCTGTGTTAGTCTGTGATGGAGGCATGGATGTGACCTCCACTGTGAGTCCCAGTAATCTGGGCAAGTACAGACAACAGCCTTTAATCAATGGACGTGAGGCTTTGGCATTTAGGGACACAGGGGCAACTGTCACAATGGTGACACAAGACCTTGTGCTTCCTGGGCAAGTTATGCTTGGTGAGATGTACCAAGTGACCAATGCTAGCAATGTCAGAACAGACCATACTCTGGCAGTTGTTAACTTCTCCTGGGGAGGGGTAACTGGCCTTAAGAAGGTTGTGGTAAGTGCAAACCTACCAGTCGAATGCTTGCTTGGCAATGACTTAGAGACTTCTGCTTGGGCAGAAGTGGAGCTCAGGACCCATGCAGAAATGCTGGGGATCCCTGCAGATGTGGTTGCTGTGACCAGGTCACAAGCCAAAATGTCTAGCACTGAACAGGCCTTGGATTCTGGAAGAATGGACCAAGTGCCTTCCAAGAGGAGGAGTAGTAGGGTTAAGGCAGTGCCTTCCCCCTTGGCTCAGGAGGAAGATCAGTCCCTTGAGGGGGATGATCTCAGCCCTGAAGAAGGAACTGTCCCAGAGGAACTTGAACCTGACCAGGTTGAGTTCTTGGGGACAGGGGGACCTTCTAGGGCAGATCTGAGCCAGGAGCAGCAGAGCTGCCCCTCCCTTGAACCCCTCAGACAGCAAGCTGCTGCTGAGGCTGCTGGGAAAGCTAGTGGTCCCCATACAGTGTATTGGGATGATGGACTCCTGTACTCAGAGAGTAGAGACCCCAAGCCTGGTGCTACCAGGAGGTTGGTAATACCTTTGAAGTTCAGGGGCTTCCTATTGACCCTAGCCCATGATATTCCCTTAGCAGGTCACCTGGGCCAGAACAAGACTTGGGACAGAATTGTCCCTCACTTTCACTGGCCCCACATGTCTGAAGACAGTAAGGAGTTTTGTCGCTCCTGTGTAACCTGCCAAGCCAGTGGCAAAGCAGGTGGCACTACAAAGGCCCCCCTGATACCACTACCTGTGGTGGGGGTGCCCTTTGAAAGGGTAGGGATTGACATTGTTGGTCCCATGGATCCCCAAACAGCCTCTGGGCACAGATTTATCCTGGTGGTAGTGGATCATGCCACCAGGTACCCAGAAGCTATTCCCCTCAGGACCACTACAGCACCTGTGGTGGCAAGGGCCCTTTCAGTTGATCAATTCAATTGAGATTATCTGGTAAAACAATAGCAAGCTGGAATCCCACACGCTGCACACCAATGTGAGAAGTTGGCCTGGTATATGCTGTCCACTAATTATAGTGGGCACCTTGCACCAGTCCAAACAACCCCTTATTGGAGATAGGTTAAAGACAACCTTATTGAAAGCTATCCTAGTGGTAGCTATGGAGAGCAGCCTTCAGGCTAAGTCTTGAAGGAATGTAAAGCAGCTTGTTTTACCAGTCTATAATCTCTTGAGTGACCAAATGAAAGAGCACCATGTAGGAAGGTGGAATCTGACTATATGGTTGCCCCCACTTTTTTTATGGTGTTTTGCTGGTTTATGACTTAGTTGGACTGGGATCCTGCTATCCAGGGCCCCAGTCTATCTGCTTTCTCTGTAAAATGGTTTCCATGTGCCTTAGGCACATCTCTGATTGGAATCTGGAGTGCCCTTATAAGTCCCTAGTATATGGTATACTATGTACCAAGGGCATAGGTACCTCAGAGGCCTGCCAGGGGCTGCAGCATGTATTATGCCACCCCTGGAAGGCCATCCAAACTGACACCACAGGTCTGCTACTGCAGCCTGGGTAAGGTGGTGCATGCACCCCTTACTGTGATATAGGTTACCTATATCACGAAATACATACACACATATAAACCTATAAGTCACTCCTAAGGCAGGCCTTATCAATCCTAAAGGCAGAGTGCTTGGTTCCTATGTGAGAGGGTGCCCCTGCATGAGCAGGGCCCCTCTGAAGCGTTCAGAGACCATCTCTGATGCTGTTTGTAGTGCAGCCTGACCATATACTCTTAAGCGCATTATATCCTCGCGGTAAAATGCTAACTTTGGAATGGCTGCACCTAAACATGTCGTGTTTGGTGTCAAACATCTTGGAATACTACCCCCCGCCAATCCTGGCGGCGGGGGTAGCATTCCACCCTTCTAGAGGGAAAGACATGTTAACTCTGACGAGTCCGGTAACTTCTTTCCAGAGCCCTGGCATCACAAAATGGATGCTGCTGCCACAGACACGAGTCTGGCCTCCTGCTGCTGGATGAAACTCCGGCAGGGAAGGCCTGGACAATAGGTTTCCTGTCCCAGGGAGGTGTGACCACCTCCCCAGACAGGATAATGTGTATTGGGGCTGGGCGGGAGCACTTTCGGGTGCTTTGAAGTCCTGCACTGGGGGCACATTTGGTGTCCCTGTGCATACCCCAGTTCAAACCGGATCAGGGGCTTGCAGCCCCTGCTTTGGCGCGAACTGGACAAAGGGAAAGGGGTGTAGCCACCCCTCTGCCCTGACCCACCCATAGGTGGGGCCACAGAGTAGTCCAACCCCTATTTTTAGAATAAAGGTAGGAACCCAGTCCTTAGGACTTTAGATTATACCTGGATGAAACTCTGAAACTGAATCCTGGACCTTCGACGCTCTACGACAAGATTAGAGGACTGAAGAATCTCCCTTGGGGTCAAGGAGTGACTCCCCTGCTTGGCAGGCACCAAAGAAGCATCTGTCCGGTTCGCATTTCTGAAGCTCCTGTCGGACGCCGAAGTCATCGCATCACCAGAGGTGGATTCTCAGACTTCCCCGAGGCTACCCTGAGTCCCCAGCAAAGCTGAGGCCCGTGGCTATCGTGGGTGACTGGAGACCGTGACCCCTGGACACCGAGCACATTTGCAAGTGCATCATCTTCTGGGTCTCCCAAGAAGTCATGCTTTGGGCTCCGAGTAGCCCTAGCCTCCAGCACCACCTGCACCGAAGATCACTGGCCCCCACTCCACAAGTGTCCTGTAAGCCAGCTCCACGTGCGGCGTCACGAGGCTCCTTCGCGGTCGCTAGCCCGTTGGCTAGTAGCCCTTAACGAAGGCCAATCCTTTTTTTACTTGGCATCCTGGTTGCTTCAGGCCTGCCCTCACTTACCCTTGCTGGGTGAGTTCCACAGACCTTGCTGGTCTGCACCATCGACGATCTACATCTTAATCGAGACTTGCCGTTGCCAAGGCTTGTTGGGTCCAATCCGGTCGCCGACACCTCAGCACTCGACAGACGTCGTGTACCAGCCCGAATCCTGCTCCTGGTCGCCGACAACGCCTCCTGGACCTCGTGGCTGAAGAGTCAAGACGACCGTCAATGCACCTGAAGCACTCGACATCGGTGGGCATCTGTCCATCGCCTTCCTGGTCACTGGCTAGTGACCCAGACTCTGTCCCCTCTGCTTTCAGGTTCACCAGAACTCCGATCCACTCTTGGATCCACCCGGACACTTTTCTCTTGGCCGCCAGCAGCACTTTGCAGCAGATCGCCATTCGAATCGACGACGAAACCCGACCCCGAAAGGCACCTATGCACCCGGCTTCCCTGGGTGAGGTTATGTTATGTTATGTTATAGGCATTTATACAGCGCGAACGGTTACCCAAAGGTGTCCTGGCGCTAGCTGCTCTCAAACTGGGCACTGAGGTGGAAGACAATTTTTACAAAGTAAAAAGCCATGTCTTCAATTCCTTCCTGAAGGTTAGGATATTATGTGTGTTTCTCAAATGAAAAGGGAGATCATTCCAGGCCTTAGCAGCACCGGCAATAAAACTTCTCCCTCCCCATGCGACTTTTTTATGGGTGGTACTGATACCAACTTAGCACCAAGGGAGCGAAGAGTTCTTATGGGTTGATACCATTTCAGACGCTGTTTAAGGTAGTCTGGGCCTGTACCTTGCAGTGCTTTATGCACGGTGCACAGGGCCTTAAAACGTACCCTTTTCCTGACAGGCAGCCAGTGAAGTTTTTTAATTTCCTTGGCAATAGGAGTAAATTTCGGGGTACCAGTAAGCAGTCTTGCCGCCGCATTTTGCAACAATTGGAGCTTGTTCATGAACCGTTCTTGAATGTTTAAGTAAAGACCATTGCAGTAATCCAGCCTAGACATGATAAGTGCCGTGACTACTGTCCACCGACTGTCTACTGGTAAGAAATGTAGTATTTTTTTAATCATTTTGAGGGTATAAAAAGTGGCTGAGGTTACTGCATTTATCTGATCACCAAAATTAAGCTTGTCATCAATTATCACTCCTAAATTCTTTACTTTCTTGGTGGGTGTAGGGAGAGTATCCAATGTATCCGGCCACCAATTGGGGGTCCAAAAATTGGCATCATTTCCAAATAAGATTACCTCAGTCTTACCTGAATTAAGTTTCAGGCAGTTTTGCGACATCCACCTCCCGACTGCCGCCATACAGTCGTGGAACTGAATGTCAATTCCTACTCCCTGTCCTGGTCGCAGAGCCACCACAATTTGTGTGTCGTCTGCATAAGAAGTGAGGTCAAAACCAAAAGAGCCAATTAAAGAAGCCAGGGAAGAGACATATACGTTAAAAAGAGTCGGACTAAGGGAGGATCCCTGAGGTACTCCGCAAGGCAGGGAAAACGGTTTGGAATAAAATTCATCTAGTGCCACAATTTGAGATCTGCCCGTTAGGAAGGACTTCAGCAGCTTCCATGCCTTACCCTGAATCCCGCATGCTGATAATTGGTTCAGCAGTAGGTCATGATGGACCGTATCAAAGGCCGCCGATAAGTCCAACATAATCAAGGTGGCCTTGCCTCCCCTATCCAATACTTCTCTAATTTCTTCAGTGGACTTAATGAGGGCAGACTCAGTGCTATGTCCCTCTCTGAACCCATACTGAGTAGGGTCCAAGGCTTGGGTTTCACCTAGGAAGGCACTGAGTTGTACATTCATCGATTTCTCGACCAGTTTGGCAGGCAGCGGGAGACGTGAAATTGGACGAAAGTTATTGGGGTCCTTGGGATCAAGGTTGGGCTTTTTTAGCAGCGGCAATATTGAGGCCACTTTCCAAAGTTTAGGGAAATACCCTGCATTGAACATTGAGTTGAACAGGGAGGTGAGTACAGGGGCAATAAGTCCCGAAGCACCTTTGATCACCGAAACTGGACAGGGGTCATAAGGGGAGCCTGACCTTGCTGCCAATAAGAGCGTCTCTGTATCAATAACAGATAGTGGCTCAAATTTATCAAAGACAGCGGTGGTCCTTCCTTCCAACTGTGTTACCGCCCCTATAGTGCTTGGGTGGAGGAATGTCGAAAAGATGACCTCTACCTTATTTAAAAAGAAACTAGCAATATTTTCACATAGTTCCTGGCTCGTCTGGATTTTTGCAGGACGGGGGAGGCCAGATTAGAAACTGTTTTAAAAGTTCTTTAGCCGAGTTTTTCGTAAGAGAAATTCGGTTTGTAAAGAACTCTTTTTTTGCATTAAATATCATTAGTTTGTAGATGGCAAGACTTTGTTTATAGCGTTTTTCTCCGCTTCCTTGTATTCTTGCCTCCAATTCCGCTCAAGGGATTTACAATTAAGTTTCTGTTTCCTTAGATCCTCTGTATACCAAGGGGCCGTTGGTTGAGATCTTTTGGAAGATAAAACTTTTTCTGGGGCTAGTTTATTACACGCTGTTTCTAGCCACTTAGTATAGTGCATAGTGGCCTCCTCTATTCCTGTGGGTAATTGATCCATAGTTGATGTAAGCGCATTTTCTAGAGCCTTGCCCTCAATTTTATTCCAAGCCCTGCTTTTAATTAGGTACTTTGGCCCCTTACTGCCCATGCAGTACGCGGGGAGGGCCAGCTCAAATTGCACAGCAGAGTGGTCGGTCCAAGTGAGAGGCAACAGACCCGTGAAGCAGAGTTGTGGATGGTGAGAAAAGATCCCATCCAGAGTATGTCCTGCCACATGTGTAGGACCTATTACCTGTTGGCTAAGGTCAGCGCTTTTCATCATGTCCAGAAGGGCAATCGTGTCTGGTTCCAGAGGAGCTTCCAAGTAATAATTAAAGTCTCCCATAATAGTAAAGGAGCCAGTACAAAGCCCTTCTTCCAAAAGACTACTGATGGATGTTAGGAAGGTGCTCTTGGGACCAGGAGGTCTATATAGTAAAATACCTTTAAATGTGTGGTGATTCAATATACTAAAACTAAAGGAAAGTGCCTCACAATCTGGATTTGAGGCTGTCTGAAAACCAGCTTTTAATGAGTCGTGATAGATAATTGCTAATCCACCACCTCTCCTAATTGGCCTGTTTAGTGTATGACATAGAAATCCCGGCGGTGTAGCTTTCACTATATCTGGACCTGAGGCTGCATCAGTCCATGCCTCTGTGATGAAAGCCAATTTGAAGTTTCCTTCCTCTATGAGAGTTGCACACTCTGTACCGTGCTTTACCAGTGATCTAGCGTTAAGCAATATACATTTTATCACTGTTTTCTCTGACTCCATCCTCTTTAAGTTTTTGTAATTGATATCTTTAAGGGCTCTGGAAAGAAGTTACCGGACTAGTCAGAGTTAACATGTCTTTCCCTCTAGAAGGGTGGAATGCTACCCCTGCCGCCAGGATTGGCGGGGGGTAGTATTCCAAGATGTTTGACACCAAACACGACATGTTTAGGTGCAGCCATTCCAAAGTTAGCATTTTACCGCGAGGATATAATGCGCTTAAGAGTATATGGTCAGGCTGCACTACAAACAGCATCAGAGATGGTCTCCGAACGCTGCAGAGGGGCCCTGCTCATGCAGGGGCACCCTCTCACATAGGAACCACGCACTCTGCCTTTAGGATTGATAAGGCCTGCCTTAGGAGTGACTTATAGGTTTATATGTGTGTATGTATTTCGTGATATAGGTAACCTATATCACAGTAAAGGGTGCATGCACCACCTTACCCAGGCTGCAGTAGCAGACCTGTGGTGTCAGTTTGGATGGCCTTCCAGGGGTGGCATAATACATGCTGCAGCCCCTGGCAGGCCTCTGAGGTACCTATGCCCTTGGTACATAGTATACCATATACTAGGGACTTATAAGGGCACTCCAGATCCCAATCAGTGATGTGCCTAAGGCACATGGAAACCATTTTAGAGAGGAAGCAGCTAGGCTGGGGTTCTGATTAGCAGGGCCCCAGCCAGACTAATGTCGAAAAACAGTGAAGCATCAGCAAAAAGTGGGGGTACCCATGTGAAGCAGATCCTACTCTCCTACACAACCCCCCAAACGTAGGGACATTAAACTAACCTTGCCCAGTTAAGTCTTCATGTTCTAAGTGGAAATACCTAGAGAGTCCATCTGCATTCGCATGGTTACTCCCAGGCCTATGTTCCACTGTAAAGTCCATCCCCTGTAGGGAAATGGACCACCTAAGCAGTTTGGGGTTTTCACCCTTCATTTGTTTTAGCCATAAGAGGGGCTTATGGTCTGTCTGAACCAGGAAGTGTGTACCAAACAAGTATGGCCTCAACTTCTTCAGAGCCCAGACCACAGCAAAGGCCTCCCTCTCTATGGCTGACCAACGTTTCTCTCTAGGGGTCAGCCTTCTGCTAATAAAAGCTACTGGCTGATCCTGACCTTCTTCATTCAATTGTGACAGTACAGCCCCTACCCCCAATTCAGATGCATCAGTTTGAACAATGAACTTTTTGGAGTAATCAGGACTCTGCAGAATTGGAGCAGTGCACATGGCCTGCTTGAGGTCATCAAATGCCTTTTGACAGCTAACTGTCCACTGAACCTTTTGGGCATTTTCTTAGAAGTTAAGTCATTCAGGGGTGTCACTATTGATCCATACCCTTTGACAAATCTCCTATAGTACCCAGTCAGGCCTAAGAAGGCTCTCACCTGAGTCTGGGTAGTGGGAGCAGTCCAGTCCATGATGGTCTGGATCTTGCTCTGCAAAGGTTGAACCTGGCCTCCACCCACAAGGTGGCCCAGGTACACAACCTGACTCTGCCCTATCTGGCACTTAGTGGCCTTGATAGTCAGGCCTGCCTTTTGCAGGGCCTGTAAAACATTCCTGAGGTGGACCAGGTGATCCTCCCAGGTGGAGCTAAAGACAGCAATATCATCTAGATAAGCTGCACTATAGGCTTCCAGTCCTGTGAGAACTGTATTCACCAACCTCTGGAAAGTGGCAGGTGCATTCTTCAGACCAAAGGGCATTACCACAAATTGATAATGCCCACTAGGGGTTGAGAATGCTGTCTTTGGCTTTGCAGTATCAGCTAGTCTGATCTGCCAGTAGCCAGCTGTTAGGTCAAATGTGCTGAGATATTTGGCAGAGGCCAAAGTATCTATGAGCTCATCTGCCCTGGGTATTGGATGGGCATCAGTCCTAGTGACTGCATTGAGACCCCTGTAGTCCACACAAAACCTCATCTCTCTTTTTCCACCACTGGTGTGAGGTTTCGGTACAAGGACCACTGGACTAGCCCAAGGGCTATCTGAGGGTTCAATAACTCCCAATTCCAACATTTTCTGGACTTCAGTCCTGATACAGTCCCTGACATGGTCAGGTTGCCTATAAATCTTGTTTTTAATAGGCAGACTGTCCCCAGTGTCCACTTCATGAGTGCACCAGGTGGTCTGACTGGGTGTCAGTGAAAACATATGTCTAAACTGATTGAGGACTTGCCTGCAGTCAGTTTGTTGCTGGGTAGTGAGGCTGCCTGCCAAGGCTACACCATCAACTGACCCATCGTCAGGGTTCTGTGAGAGCAGGTCAGGGAGTGGGTCACTCTCTTCCTCCTGCCCTTCATCAGTAGCCATGAGCAAGCCCATGTCTGCCCTGTCCACATATGGTTTTAGCCTGTTGACATGGAGAACCCTGTGGGGACTCCTGGGTGTTCCTAGGTCTACTAAATAAGTGACCTCACCCCTCTGCTCAACAATAGTGTGGGGTCCACTCCATTTATCTTGGAGAGCTGCTGGGGCCACTGGCTCCAACACCCACACCTTCTGTCCTGGCTGGTAAACAGTCAGAACAGCCTTTTGGTCATGCCAGGCCTTTTGAAGTTCCTTGCTAGCCTCAATGTTTTTGGTTGCCTTTTTCATGTTCTCAGCCATCCTGGAGCGGAGACCAAGTACGTAGTCCACTATATCTTGCTTTGGGGGCTTGAGAGGTAACTCCCATCCTTGTTCACCAAGCACAGTGGACCCCTCACAGGGTGGCCAAACAGAAGTTCAAAAGGGCTGTAACCAACCCCCTTCTGAGGCACCTCCCTATATGCGAATAAAAGGCAGGGCAAGAGTATGTCCCATCTACGCCTAAGCTTTTCTGGGAGCCCTTTAATCATGCCCTTCAAGGTTTTGTTGAATCTCTCAACTAAACCATTGCATTGTGGGTGATAGGGTGTGGTGAACTTATAAGTCACTCCACACTCCTTCCACATTGCTTTTAAGTACCCAGACATGAAGTTAGCACCCCTGTCTGATACTACCTCCTTAGGAAAGCCCACTCTTGAGAAAATTCACAGGAGGGCCCTTGCCACCACAGGTGCTGTAGTGGTCCTGAGGGGAATAGCTTCTGGGTACCTGGTGGCATGATCCACTACCACCAGGATAAACCTGTGCCCAGAGGCTGTTTGGGGATCCATGGGACCAACAATGTCAATCCCTACCCTTTCAAAGGGCACCCTCACCACAGGTAGTGGTATCAGGGGGGCCTTTGTAGTGCCACCTGCTTTGCCACTGGCTTGGCAGGTTACACAGGAGCGACAAAACTCCTTACTGTCTTCAGACATGTGGGGCCAGTGAAAGTGAGGGACAATTCTGTCCCAAGTCTTGTTCTGGCCCAGGTGACCTGCTAGGGGAATATCATGGGCTAGGGTCAATAGGAAGCCCCTGAACTTCAAAGGTATTACCAACCTCCTGGTAGCACCAGGCTTGGGGTCTCTACTCTCTGAGTACAGGAGTCCATCATCCCAATACACTGTATGGGGACCACTAGCTTTCCCAGCAGCCTCAGCAGCAGCTTGCTGTCTGAGGGGTTCAAGGGAGGGGCAGCTCTGCTGCTCCTGGCTCAGATCTGCCCTAGAAGGTCCCCCTGTCCCCAAGAACTCAACCTGGTCAGGTTCAAGTTCCTCTGGGACAGTTCCTTCTTCAGGGCTGAGATCATCCCCCTCAAGGGACTGATCTTCCTCCTGAGCCAAGGGGAAGGCACTGCCTTAACCCTACTACTCCTCCTCTTGGAAGGCACTTGGTCCATTCTTCCAGAATCCAAGGCCTGTTCAGTGCTAGACATTTTGGCTTGTGACCTGGTCACAGCAAACACATCTGCAGGGATCCCCAGCATTTCTGCATGGGTCCTGAGCTCCACTTCTGCCCAAGCAGAAGTCTCTAAGTCATTGCCAAGCAAGCATTCGACTGGTAGGTTTGCACTTACCACAACCTTCTTAAGGCCAGTTACCCCTCCCCAGGAGAAGTTAACAACTGCCAGAGTATGGTCTGTTCTGACATTGCTAGCATTGGTCACTTGGTACATCTCACCAAGCATAACTTGCCCAGGAAGCACAAGGTCTTGTGTCACCATTGTGACACTTGCCCCTGTGTCCCTAAATGCCAAAGCCTCACGTCCATTAATTAAAGACTGTTGTCTGTACTTGCCCAGATTACTGGGACTCACAGTGGAGGTCACATCCATGCCTCCATCACAGACTAACACAGCCTGAGTCAGTTCTCTGACTAAGTCAGAGCCCAACTCAGTTCCCAGGGTGAACCCTACTAAACCCTTTGCTGGAGCACTTCCACCAACTGTACTAGAGGGAACAGGTGCCTTAGGGGCATTGGTGGGTGCTGGACTGGAGTCTTTGGACTTGGTGCAATCACTGGTCCAGTGGGTCTTTTGCTTACAGACCTTGCACCATGGTTTTCTTTGGCCTTTCCCTTTGGTAGACTGTGAATCCCCACCAGAAGAAGATTTTTGGGGGCCTGATGAAGACTTTTGATCTTTACCCTTCTCCCCACCCTTGTCAGAGTTCTTAGCATCTTGCTTCTTGGTTTCCCCACCTTGGTTCTGTACCTTCTGCTTCACCCTGGTTCTGACCCATTTGTCTGCCTTCTTTCCCAATTCTTGGGGAGAGGTCAGATCAGAGTCTACCAGGTATTGATGCAACAGCTGATTTTGACAGTTCACAACCCGAAAACAGATCAACGGCGGACCATCAATACCGCACCTCACACCTGTTCCGTCGTAATGATGGGCCGTGCAAACATCCCCAAACGCCAGCCGTTGAGTGGCGCAACTGTGCTCCAGATCTAATTCCTACTATTTTTTCAAGATGGGGGGGATGCACAGCCAAATGAAGTCCAACTGACAGATCATGGGTTTATAAAAATTCTTTTATTTTAAATATAAGTGCCTTATCAAACACATAAACTCCAGCCAACGCGTTTCATTCCCTTACTGGGAACTTCATCAGGGCTGAAAAAAATTCAACAAAAAATACACAAATTATAAACATAAAAATTAATAACAAAATTCATGACAAAATTTAAAAAACAACCATGGCACAGAACTAAAACATTTTGGACACATAATACCATTTAACAAACACACAAAAAAAACACAAAAAAAGGGGGGGGGGGGAGGATATAAAATAACACAAATCTTCTCAGTGCCCTCCTATTATGTTGATACGACATAACAAACATAATTAAAATTCACGAAAGCATCACACACAAAACATAAAGAAATCATACGATATCTCAACCAACAGGGTTGATAAGCAGTATATACACACTTTTTACCAAAGTCAGTAATTATCCTTTAAACAACCATAAATGGGTGGACCTGTTGTGGCCTCAGTAATGTTCTTTAAGTTAAAAAAGAGAGGCGAATGGGAAAAAAGGAAAAGAAAGAGAGGGGGGGGGGGAAAGAAAACAGAAGTGGAAAGGAGGAGGGGACAGACCAATGAGGAAAAAACATATCAATCCGCATTTGCACTATTAAGTTACCTAGTTATCTCAAACCTAACACATTCGACATATATCCAATACATATGGTATTATCTTACCAAAAGAGTAGTAGTGAGCTCAGTGTACCCACATCACGTTTATAGACTCCTAAGAGATGCATCCACTGACACGTATCTCAAAGTCAGCTAAATGCTCCTGCAGGGGCACACAATAGTTGTACAAAAATATAACCATTAGTCTATATATATAATATCCCACTTAAAAGGAAAAAACAGGCAATAACCAATAATCAATATATAGAGAATATATTATCTCTGTAGAGTACAGACCTTCTTCAGAATAACCTCTGATAGGGTATCGCAAAAACCATAACATGTGTCTAAAACAATTACTAGGGCATAAAATCACATACATAAAAAACATATGAGGGTACCGGAATAAGCATAAATTATATCTATACCACCGGTATCCCCCATGGCTTCGAAAGCCAGACAGAATCCTAAAACACGAAACAAATAGACAAAACCATTAGAACATGGAACATTGCCCACAAGTGGCCAGTAAATGAAAAAATACCTAGTCATATGTGACTTTGGAATGTAACAAGAAGTTCCTTATTTGATTGAAAACGTCAATTCCGAGTCAAATAGTATGGCAGTTATATCTGAAACAAATTTAAAAAACACAAATATTAACACCAAACAGCAGATCAATTTCCTTAGAAGCTGGTCCGCATTCCTATCCATGTCTCATAGGTATAGACCACCCCCATATAAATATAGAGAATAATCATACCTCTGAAGTCACTCGGTTCCCCTCAATGCCAATCACATTTCAAAAATCCAATATTGACAACGTTAAGTAATATCCAACCAAGACGTATGTACATGCCACAAGGAACTTGCTCACAAGGTGTATTGCACCGTAAGCCCGACGTATCAAAGAAGAAAAAACCTGTGTAAGGTGCCAAGAAAAAAAGTAATTAAGGGGTTATAAACATCTAAAAAACATGTATATACAAATGTGGGAAGTACTCATACCTCTAGAATAACTAGATACTCTCACCCACCAATCCCCATACACCTATAGATGTTAATGGTGTACTTCAAATGTCACATCACGACATATAAGCGTCCCAGAAGTAGCCATGTCACCAAGTATATTACACTGTGAACGGAACGCGTCGAAGGTTAGTAAACCTATTTCCAAACAATCACGAACTACGGTTCCCAGAATGCCCCTTCCCTGCTCATAAACCAAAACTCCCATACTAATGTGTTGTCCATTAGCAACAGTATCTAAATTCAAATCTTAAAACTACCAGCCTGAAACTGGCATAGTTGTACATTTATAAAGTTGTAACTCGGGTCACAGGCGATTCACGCATGGACCACAACACACAGAATACTAATGTCATCCACAGCCCAGCGCAAATGATGAAGCCTTGTTAATACGTGCCATATTGGAATTTTTAAAGTATATGGCGAAAATGTATAGCACATCTAAAGTAACCAATAAGAAATATAACACCCACCCGCAATATCCTAGATAAAAACCGCAGTCCCCCTCAAATCACCGGCATTAGAAGTCCTCCCATAGATTCCAGAATAGCACTCACATAGTCAATTATAGAGGAAGTGAGAATAGGGTCCCATCCCTCTACCATCAGTCCCAAAACATCAAGTCAGCGATCTTACCGAATTTTCGAGCCCGTAATAGTCTCCTGAAGCTAAGGGGGTATTTCGCGCCTCCAATATAAATATGCGAGACTCCGCCCCAGTGTTTCATCAGACCACCAATGGGTGAGAAGAATGTGCACACACCCCCCCAAAGCACACGTTCACAGAATAACATCAACCCAAGTTTGTAGTGATCTTGGCGGCCATATTAACATGTCCAATAGGAGACTAAGAGACTATGCATAAAATTCAAAAAGGCCCGTCTAGAATACCGCGAGTAAAATAATTGAAATAAATGGCCATATTACAGAGATACATCCCAGACCTTACGTGCATAGATAGCACTCTAAGGAATCCTGTTGGCATATCCTAATAATAGAAACCTAAAAACGTCTGTAAACCCCACGGCGGCCATCTTAACCTCTCTCAGAACAAATAAAATGTGATCTGTATATTAGCGGGGCTATCACGGCAAACCCTAAGATACGCATAACTACTAGACTATGCATGAAATTCAAAAGAACCCGTCTAGAATGCCGAGAGTGAAGTAATTGAAATAAATGGCCATATTGCAGATGCGCATCACAGACCTTACGTTCATAAATAGCACTATAAGGAATCCAATTGGCATGTCCTAATAATAAAAACTTCAAAACATCTGTAAACCCCACGGCGGCCATCTTAACCTCCCTCAGAACAAATAGAATAAGATCTGTATACTAGCGGGGCTACCACGGCAAACCCTAAGATACGCTGTTCTATCATGAATGGATTTGCCTGCTGTGCAATGGAGGGGCCAAAAGCACAACTCATGTGTACATTCTGACCAAAAGCGGTAAAAGGTAAAAAAAATGTGTATCACTCAGTGCAAATAAAAAGAACAAGGAACAAAGCCAATAATTATTATAGAAAGAGTCAGAAAAAGCGAAAGGCATGTAGATACACAATTGAACCACAAAGTGTAGAAATTCTTACTATTTAGCTTCAGAGCTATTCCCTATATGATATATATATCTATCTTAGGCCCAATTCTAAATAGGACTAGTACAGCATCTCTAAGCAAATCAATTGGCAAATGATATAATAGTAATCACCATATTAAACATCATTATTCAATTAGTACCATATAAATAGAGAATTAGTTATAAAAGAAAAGAGACTGCCAGTCTGCGATTCAAATACTTAGAGATTGTATTCTACCAGAGTTGTTTGACTGACCATATATCCCCATTTGGATACAGGCTAGGGAGGATTTTTGAAACTCAAGTAATCCTTTGAACTCTATATTCCGTCGCATTCAGCCGTCACCCAAAAAATAGTGTGTGAGAAGTTGGCCTGGCATATGCTGTCCACTAATTATAGTGGGCACCTTGCACCAGTCCAAATCGACTCTTATGGTAGGTAGGTTAAAGACAACCTTATTGAAAGCTATCCTAGTGGTAGCTGTGGAGAGCAGCCTTCAGGCTAAGTCTTGAAGGAATGTAAAGCAGCTTGTTTTACCAGTCTATAATCTCTTGAGTGACCAAATGAAAGAGCACCACACCAGGTATATATTCAAAATATATGTATTTATTACTAAACACACCCCTCTAGTCTCTTTATGAGGCTAGAGTTCGAAGTACATAGGTTATAAGATCTTAAATCACAGTAATAGCACAAATACACGTTTGGGCCCTAGGGGCGTACCAAACCATATACCAATAAAGTGGTATGCGAACCACGACTGAACTAGACACTAGGCCTAGAGCCTCTAGAAGTGCTTGGACCACAAGGAACCACCCAAGGTAGTGACACAGGGGACCCACGGGAGACGCGTGCAGTGTAAATACACAACCGCGATACGCCGTTAACTTCTATGGAGAAAGTCGGGATCGGGAAAATAGAGGAAAGGGACACTTTAAAAGGACTAGGACAAAACCCTTTGAGATCTAGGACTTTGAAGAGTCTCTACCCACGGGAGCACCGGAGTACTCGTGTTACCTCACCCAGGGAAGCCGGGTGCATAGGTGCCTTTCGGGGTCGGGTTTCGTCGTCGTTTCTTATGGCGATCTGCTGCAAAGTGCTGCTGGCGACCAGGAGAAAAGTGTCCGGGTGGATCCAAGAGTGGATCGGAGTTCTGAAGAACCTGAAAGCAGAGGGGACAGAGTCTGGGTCACTAGCCAGTGACCAGGAGGGCGATGGACAGATGCCCACCGATGTCGAGTGCTTCAGGTGCGTTGACGGTCGTCTTGACTCTTCAGCCACGAGGTCCGGGAGGCGTTGTCGGCGACCAGGAGCAGGATTCGGGCTGTTGCTCGATGTCTGTCGAGTGCAGAGGTGTCGGCGACCAGATTGGACCCAACAAGCCTTGGCAACGGCAAGTCTCGAGTAAGATGTAGATCGTCGATGATGCAGACCAGCAAGGTCTGGGGAACTCACCCAGCGAGGGTAAGTGAGGGCAGGCCTGGAGCAACCAGACTGCCAAGTAAAGAAAAGATTGGCCTTCGTTAAGGGCTACTAGCCAACGGGCTAGCGACCGCGAAGGAGCCTCGTGACGCCGCACGTGGAGCTGGCTTACAGGACACTCGTGGAGTGGGGGCCAGTGATCTTCGGTGCAGGTGGTGCTGGAGGCTAGGGCTACTCGGAGCCCAAAGCACGACTTCTTGGGAGACCCAGAAGATGGTGCACTTGCAAGTGTGCTCGGTGTCCAGGGGTCACGGTCTCAAGTCACCCACGATAGCCACGGGCCTCAGCTTTGCTGGGGACTCAGGGTAGCCTCGGGGAAGTCTGAGAATCCACCTCTGCTGATGCGATGACTTCGGCGTCCGACGGGAGCTTCAGTGATGCGAACCGGACAGATGCTTCTTTGGTGCCTGCCAAGCAGGGGAGTCACTCCTTGACCCCAAGGGAGATTCTTCAGTCCTCTAATCTTGTCGTAGAGCGTCGAAGGTCCAGGATTCAGTGTCAGAGTTTCGTCCAGGTATAATCTAATCTTGCTGTGGCAAGGGTTCCCCATTTTAACCAGTAAAACAGGGAGGGACTAACTCTATGACCCCACTTATGGGAGGGTCAAGGGAGGGGTGGCTACACCCACTTCCCTTTGTCCAGTTTCGCGCCAGAGCAGGGGCAGGTAGCCCCTGAGCTGGTTTGAACTGGCATATGCACAGAGGAGCCTTTTGCTCCCCCAGTGCAGGACTTCAAAGCACTCTAAGAGTGCACCCACCCAGCCCCAATACACATTATCCTGTCTGGGGAGGTGGTCACACCTCCCTGCAACAGGAAACCTATTGTCCAGGCCTCCCCTGCCGGAGTTTCGTCCAGCAGCAGGAGGCCAGACTTGTGTCTGTGGCAGCAGCATCCATTTTGTGATGCTAGGGCTTCAGAAAGAAGTTACCGGGTAAGCCAGAGTTAACATGTCTTTCCCTCTAGAAGGGTGGAATGCTACCCCCGCCGCCAGGATTGGCGGGGGGTAGTATTCCAAGATGTTTGACACCAAACACGACATGTTTAGGTGCAGCCATTCCAAAGTTAGCATTTTACCGCGAGGATATAATGCGCTTAAGAGTATATGGTCAGGCTGCACTACAAACAGCATCAGAGATGGTCTCCGAACGCTGCAGAGGGGCCCTGCTCATGCAGGGGCACCCTCTCACATAGGAACCATGCACTCTGCCTTTAGGATTGATAAGGCCTGCCTTAGGAGTGACTTATAGGTTTATATGTGTGTATGTATTTAGTGATATAGGTAACCTATATCACAGTAAGAGGTGCATGCACCACCTTACCCAGGCTGCAGTAGCAGACCTGTGGTGTCAGTTTGGATGGCCTTCCAGGGGTGGCACAATACGTGCTGCAGCCCCTGGTAGGCCTCTGAGGTACCTATGCCCTTGGTACATAGTATACCATATACTAGGGACTTATAAGGGCACTCCAGATTCCAATCAGAGATGTGCCTAAGGCACATGGAAACCATTTTACAGAGAAAGCAGATAGACTGGGGCCCTGAATAGCAGGATCCCAGTCCAACTAAGTCATAAACCAGCAAAACACCATAAAAAAAGTGGGGGCAACCATATAGTCAGATTCCACCTTCCTACATAACCCCCCCCAAACGAAAGGAGATAAGGCTAACCTTGGCCAGTTGAGCCTATATTGACTAAGTGGCCATATAAGGAAGCACCTGCACTAGCATGGTTGCCCCCTATGTTATGGTCCACTAAGCAATCCCTCACCCTAAGGGTATGAGAGGGTCTCCACCATGGGGAATCACTACCTCTGGTGTGCTTAGGTAAAGTACAAGGCTGGTGAGGTGTCTGAGTAGGGAAGTGAGGCCCTAGGAATGTTGGCCTCAGCTTCCTCAGATCACTGGTCACCATGTATGCCTGTCTTTCCATGACTGAGTTGCACTTTGCTCTAAGGGTCAACCTTTGGCTGCCTACAGCTGGGGGTTGGGTCCCTTTGGATGGAACACTGGAGGGACATGGCAGGTTTGGAACCTTCTGGTCCCAGGTTTGCCCTTGCCTACCAGAGTCCTTCTGGGGAGGTCCCTACATAAAGGTATGGGGGATCCCTCAGTGTGTAGAGGAATTTTCACCTGGCTAGGGCTACTAGACTGGGTGCCCCTAATCTGCTGATGGGGGCTTCCTCTGGACAGGGGGCCCTGGGGGTCCACTGACCTCCCTGACCTCTGCAGCCCTGGGCTGACTGAGGCAGGGTAGAGAGGGGCAGGTTACCTGCTCCAGACTGGGTACCACCTTGGAAGGGTCCTCTGCCATCAGGGGTGTGGCCAGGCCAGGCCTGACTACCTCTGTGGCAGTTCCTTCACTAGGGGTAGGGTCAGTTCCCTGAGGAGGCTGACCCTTACCTATTGTCTGGGGGAAGAAGACTTTTCTTCAACCCTTGTGCTCTCTTTTGGGGGAGAGTGGGCCATTCTTTCAGGCTCCATCTCTCCAAATTCTTGGGCTGGGGCTGTGGCCATCACAGCCCCACTAACCTTTACAGGGACGCCCAACATCCTAAGATGGGTTTGGTGTTCAACTTCAGCCCAGGCTGAAATTTCCAAATCATTGCCCATCAGGCAATCTACCGGTAAGGTGGGGGACACTGCCACTCTCTTTGGGCCTGTGACCCCCTCCCAGCTGAGATTGACTATGGCCATGGGGTGATCTGTTCTGACACCATCAATGTTGGTCACCTGGTACTTAAACTCAGGTAAAAACTGGTGAGGGGGGACTAGTTTCCCTGCCACCATGGTGACACTAGCCCCTGTGTCCCTAAATGCCACAGCTTTCTGACCATTAATCATTGGCTCCAGTCTGTACCTGCCCAATGCTATGGGACCCATAGTAAAGGTGGCAAATCCTATACCACCATCAGAGTCAGAGGAGTCTGTTGAGGGGTCCCTGTCTAAACTAGGGCCCACCTCTGTTCCTCTTGCAAAAGCACCTAACTTTTTGGGTGCACTACTCCCAACTGGAGGATTACTACTGGTAGTACCAGGAGGGGTGGTAGTAGTTGTGGGAGGAACATTTTCTTTATTGCCAATCCTGGGGCAACTGGGATCAGTTTTCCAGTGCCCAGGCTTTTTACAGACATGGCAATAGGGTTTCTTTTCAGGAGAGGAAGGAGTTTGGGACCCACCCCCAGAAGAGGAATTTTGGGGCCCTGTAGGGGACTTATCCTTAGATTTATCCCCACCTTTCTCTTGGGACTTAGTAGAATCTTTCTTCTGGTCACCACCCTGATTTCTAGTTTTTACTCTGGTTCTGACCCATTTGTCTGCCTTCTTTCCCAATTCTTGGGGAGAGGTCAGATCAGAGTCCACCAGATACTGGTGCAAAAGCTGGTTTTGACAATTATTAAGGATCTGCTCCCTCATAATCAAATTGTACAATCCTAAAAAGTCATGCACTTTGTTGCCATGTATCCAACCTTCCAGAGCCTTTGTAGCACAATCTACAAAATCAACCCAGTCTTGAGTCTGAGCTTTTTGGGTGTCTCTGAACTTCAACCTATACTGTTCAGTGGTTAGGCCAAACCCATCTATCAGAGCACTCTTCAAGACTGTGTAATTGTCAGCATCCTCTTCTCTTACAGTGAGGAGCTTGTCTCTACCTTTGTCTGCAAAGGAGAGCCACAAGATTGCTGCCCACTGCCTCTGGGGGACCTTCTGAACTTTACAGGCCCTCTCCAGTGCAGTTATCCATTTGTGGATGTCATCCCCACTCTGGTAGGGAGGGACAATCTTGTTTAGGTTTCTATGGTCATAAGACCTGTCCCTATCTCTAGGGATATTGCTGCCACCATGGGACTCTAGTCCCAACTTTCTTCTCTCTCTAAGGAGATCTAGGGATTCTCTATCTAAAGCCAATTGCTTCTTCCTGATCTCTAGTTGAGTTTCCTCATACTGGACCAGTCTCTTTCTTCTCTCATGAGAGGATTCCCTCCTGTGAGAAGAAACAGAGCTCCCTATTGAGGTGCCAGAGTGGTTAGACTCCTGAGAAGGAGACCTAGACTTTCTGAGCACACTCATAATCCTTCCTGGGGGGACAAAGGTGTGGTTCTCTAGATCCTCATCTTCATCTTCCCCAGAAGGGATTGGGTTTTCCAGGTCAGGGTCATTGTCACCCTCCTGGTCAGTTTCAGAGGGGGCTGGGGGTAGTGGTACCCCTGGCCCCTTCCTCATCTGCTGGCCCACCCTCTGCTCCTACCCCTTCAGTCTCTGAAGACTTACTAAGATCATAAGCCACCAACAACTCCTGGAGGTGTTGGGTGGTGGGACTTTGGCCTGTCCTTAATTTCCTCACGTTACACAAAGCTCTCAGTTCCAAGAATGGGAGTGTGTCATACTTGGAGGGGGAAGCTCAATGGCTTCCTGCAGGGCATCTCTAGATCCTGCTTTTAAAGACATTACTAGTGTGGTGTGGTGTATGCACTACCTACTCTAGTGTGGCCTACTAAACTCTCTTGAGTTGTAGAAAGGGTTGTGCTATCCCTTAACACACAACTCTAAGTTCAGTAGAACTTACTGATATTCTAAGCTTAAATTATATGTACCTTAGGTACCTTTAGTGGTTTTCAGTTGATCAATTCAATTGAGATTATCTGGTAAAACAATAGCAAGCTGGAATCCCACACGCTGCACACCAATGTGAGAAGTTGGCCTGGCATATGCTGTCCACTAATTATAGTGGGCACCTTGCACCAGTCCAAATCGACTCTTATGGTAGGTAGGTTAAAGACAACCTTATTGAAAGCTATCCTAGTGGTAGCTGTGGAGAGCAGCCTTCAGGCTAAGTCTTGAAGGAATGTAAAGCAGCTTGTTTTACCAGTCTATAATCTCTTGAGTGACCAAATGAAAGAGCACCACACCAGGTATATATTCAAAATATATGTATTTATTACTAAACACACCCCTCTAGTCTCTTTATGAGGCTAGAGTTCGAAGTACATAGGTTATAAGATCTTAAATCACAGTAATAGCACAAATACACGTTTGGGCCCTAGGGGCGTACCAAACCATATACCAATAAAGTGGTATGCGAACCACGACTGAACTAGACACTAGGCCTAGAGCCTCTAGAAGTGCTTGGACCACAAGGAACCACCCAAGGTAGTGACACAGGGGACCCACGGGAGACGCGTGCAGTGTAAATACACAACCGCGATACGCCGTTAACTTCTATGGAGAAAGTCGGGATCGGGAAAATAGAGGAAAGGGACACTTTAAAGAGGACTAGGACAAAACCCTTTGAGATCTAGGACTTTGAAGAGTCTCTACCCACGGGAGCACCGGAGTACTCGTGTTACCTCACCCAGGGAAGCCGGGTGCATAGGTGCCTTTCGGGGTCGGGTTTCGTCGTCGTTTCTTATGGCGATCTGCTGCAAAGTGCTGCTGGCGACCAGGAGAAAAGTGTCCGGGTGGATCCAAGAGTGGATCGGAGTTCTGAAGAACCTGAAAGCAGAGGGGACAGAGTCTGGGTCACTAGCCAGTGACCAGGAGGGCGATGGACAGATGCCCACCGATGTCGAGTGCTTCAGGTGCGTTGACGGTCGTCTTGACTCTTCAGCCACGAGGTCCGGGAGGCGTTGTCGGCGACCAGGAGCAGGATTCGGGCTGTTGCTCGATGTCTGTCGAGTGCAGAGGTGTCGGCGACCAGATTGGACCCAACAAGCCTTGGCAACGGCAAGTCTCGAGTAAGATGTAGATCGTCGATGATGCAGACCAGCAAGGTCTGGGGAACTCACCCAGCGAGGGTAAGTGAGGGCAGGCCTGGAGCAACCAGACTGCCAAGTAAAGAAAAGATTGGCCTTCGTTAAGGGCTACTAGCCAACGGGCTAGCGACCGCGAAGGAGCCTCGTGACACCGCACGTGGAGCTGGCTTACAGGACACTCGTGGAGTGGGGGCCAGTGATCTTCGGTGCAGGTGGTGCTGGAGGCTAGGGCTACTCGGAGCCCAAAGCACGACTTCTTGGGAGACCCAGAAGATGGTGCACTTGCAAGTGTGCTCGGTGTCCAGGGGTCACGGTCTCAAGTCACCCACGATAGCCACGGGCCTCAGCTTTGCTGGGGACTCAGGGTAGCCTCGGGGAAGTCTGAGAATCCACCTCTGGTGATGCGATGACTTCGGTGTCCGACGGGAGCTTCAGTGATGCGAACCGGACAGATGCTTCTTTGGTGCCTGCCAAGCAGGGGAGTCACTCCTTGACCCCAAGGGAGATTCTTCAGTCCTCTAATCTTGTCGTAGAGCGTCGAAGGTCCAGGATTCAGTGTCAGAGTTTCGTCCAGGTATAATCTAATCTTGCTGTGGCAAGGGTTCCCCATTTTAACCAGTAAAACAGGGAGGGACTAACTCTATGACCCCCACCTATGGGAGGGTCAAGGGAGGGGTGGCTACACCCACTTCCCTTTGTCCAGTTTCGCGCCAGAGCAGGGGCAGGTAGCCCCTGAGCTGGTTTGAACTGGCATATGCACAGAGGAGCCTTTTGCTCCCCCAGTGCAGGACTTCAAAGCACTCTAAGAGTGCACCCACCCAGCCCCAATACACATTATCCTGTCTGGGGAGGTGGTCACACCTCCCTGCAACAGGAAACCTATTGTCCAGGCCTCCCCTGCCGGAGTTTCGTCCAGCAGCAGGAGGCCAGACTTGTGTCTGTGGCAGCAGCATCCATTTTGTGATGCTAGGGCTTCAGAAAGAAGTTACCGGGTAAGCCAGAGTTAACATGTCTTTCCCTCTAGAAGGGTGGAATGCTACCCCCGCCGCCAGGATTGGCGGGGGGTAGTATTCCAAGATGTTTGACACCAAACACGACATGTTTAGGTGCAGCCATTCCAAAGTTAGCATTTTACCGCGAGGATATAATGCGCTTAAGAGTATATGGTCAGGCTGCACTACAAACAGCATCAGAGATGGTCTCCGAACGCTGCAGAGGGGCCCTGCTCATGCAGGGGCACCCTCTCACATAGGAACCATGCACTCTGCCTTTAGGATTGATAAGGCCTGCCTTAGGAGTGACTTATAGGTTTATATGTGTGTATGTATTTAGTGATATAGGTAACCTATATCACAGTAAGGGTGCATGCACCACCTTACCCAGGCTGCAGTAGCAGACCTGTGGTGTCAGTTTGGATGGCCTTCCAGGGGTGGCACAATACGTGCTGCAGCCCCTGGTAGGCCTCTGAGGTACCTATGCCCTTGGTACATAGTATACCATATACTAGGGACTTATAAGGGCACTCCAGATTCCAATCAGAGATGTGCCTAAGGCACATGGAAACCATTTTACAGAGAAAGCAGATAGACTGGGGCCCTGAATAGCAGGATCCCAGTCCAACTAAGTCATAAACCAGCAAAACACCATAAAAAAAGTGGGGGCAACCATATAGTCAGATTCCACCTTCCTACATAGTGCATTTCATGGTCAATGTTAAAACCATGCGTAATGCTCCTCAGTCTACATATCCATTTTGACTCACATCTCCTGAGAAGCAGCTCTCGATCTCCCCCTCTAGGCCCTATCTCCACATGTTCTAAGCCATGGAACCAAAAATTGGCTTCACCCTTATGCATATTAACAAAATGATCAGTTAAAGGGTATTTTACATCACGCTTGAGAATAGCCCTTCGGTGTTCCTGAATACGTAATTTCAGGCTACGTATAGTGCTCCCCACATAGATTAGGTGACATGGGCAGCCAATAAGATACACCACATAAGTAGTGTTACAGTTAATAAATTTTTGAATGATGTAATTATCAGACCCATGATACGCAAAATTCTTGATCTTATTGGAACCTAAGTCACAGACATTACAATTACCACAAGTAAAGAAACCATTAGGCTTAACTGGTAACCAAGTAGGTCCCTTCCCCGTGTCAGTTTGAACATAACTGGGACAGAGTTCATTCCTCAAGGTTTTCCCTCTTCTATAGGTAACAGAAGGGTTATTGCGAATCACATTCTTAAGACTGGGAATTTGCTCCAATAGATGCCAATTCTTCTTTAACAGTTTAAAAATTGCATCATTGTGTCTCGTGTACTGTGTTATAAATCGAATGTCCATAGTGGCCCTGGTAGTTTCAACTCTCTTGCTCTTAGTGAGGGTGGACTCCCTTGTCAGTCCTCGTGTTCTCCTTTCAGCCGAATCAAGAGCCTCTCTGTTATATCCCCTAGCTAGGAATCTTTTTTGACCTTACCAATATTGTCGCTAAAGTTGTCATCTTCACTGCAGTTACGTCGCATGCGGACCATTTCCCCATAGGGGATATTTTTAATGGTCGAACTAGCATGAGCGCTTTTAGCATGAAGTACCGCATTACATGCCGTATCCTTACGAAAAAGTGTACTTTGAATCTTACCGTCCTTTACATAGAACTTCAGATCCAAAAAGTTAATACTTTCTCTGTGGTATTCCATCGTCAATCTGACATTGTACGGATTACTGTTTAGATAATTAAAGTAATCCAGAAGTTGTAAATCCGTACCTGACCATAGGCAGATGATATCATCGATGTACCGCCCCCAGTACACAATATATTCGGTCCAAGGGGCGGCACATCTGTTCCAAGCATGCCCCCCCTCATACCACCCCATAAAGAGGCAAGCATAAGAGGGAGCAAACCTGGATCCCATGGCCGTACCCCTCTTTTGGTGATACCATATTCCATCATGTAAAAAGTAATTCCTAGTAAGGACCAATTTCAACATTTCAAGAACCATATGATTTCCTTCCATATGATCTGCCCCTTCCCTGTCCAGATAAAATTCAGCAGCTTTGAGTCCAAAATCATGCTGAATACAAGTATATAAACTGGCTACATCAAAGGTAACAAACATTAGCTCGTCAGACCAGTCAAAGTCATTGAATTTGTTCAGAATATCCTTGCTGTCCTGGATATACGATGGTAGATCCAGGACATGTTTTCTCAATTTAAGGTCTATAAACTCAGAGAGTTTTTCCGTGGCGGAGCCAATGCCAGAAATTATTGGTCTCCCAGGGGAAAGTCCCCTGTTTTGTGAACTTTCGGAAGGACATAAATGCATGGGAACCGAGGTTTATCAACCCTCAGATATTTATATTCCTGGTCACTAAGTAGGCCAATGTCCCGCCATTCCATAAGTTTGGAATTGATCTCAATTTTCAGTTCCGGGACAGGATTACTAACCATTTTCTCATAGCAAAGGAAATCTCCCAATTGCCGTTCAATTTCATTTTTATAGTCCCCAGTATTCATAACAACGACGTTCCCGCCCTTGTCGGACTTTAGATTATCCTTGGATGAAACTCTGAAACTGAATCATGGACCTTCGACGCTCTACTCACGATTAGAGGACTGAAGAATCTCCCTTGGGGTCAAGGAGTGACTCCCCTGCTTGGCAGGCACCAAAGAAGCATCTGTCCGGTTCGCATTTCTGAAGCTCCCGTCGGACACCGAAGTCATCGCATCACCAGACATGGATTTTCAGACTTCCCCGAGGCTACCCTGAGCTCCCAGCAAAGCTGAGGCCCGTGGCTATCGTGGGTGACTTGAGACCGTGACCCCTGGACACCGAGCACATTTGCAAGTGCATCCTCTTCTGGGTCTCCCAAGAAGTCGTGCTTTGGGCTCCGAGTAGCCATAGCCTACAGCACCACCTGCACCGAAGATCACTGGCCCACACTCCACGAGTGTCCTGTAAGCCAGATCCACGTGCGGCGTCACGAGGCTCCTTCGCGCTCGCTAGCCCGTTGGCTAGTAGCCCTTAACAAAGGCCAATCCTTTTCTTACTTGGCACCCTGATTGCTCCAGGCCTGCCCTCACTTACCTTCGCTGGGTGAGTTCCACAGACCTTGCTGGTCTGCACCGTCGACGATCGACATCTTCACCAAGACTTGCCGTTGCCAAGGCTTGTTGGGTCCAATCCGGTCGCCGACACCTCAGCACTCGACAGACATCATGTACCAGCCCGAATCCTGCTCCTGGTCACCGACAACGCCTCCTGGACCTCGTGGCTGAAGAGTCAAGACGACCATCAACGCACCTGAAGCACTCGACATCGGTGGGCATCTGTCCATCGCCTTCCTGGTCACTGGCTAGTGACCCAGACTCTGTCCCCTCTGCTTTCAGGTTCTTCAGAACTCCGATCCACTCTTGGATCCACCCGGACACTTTTCTCTTGGCCGCCAGCAGCACTTTGCAGCAGATCGCCATTCGAATCGACGACGAAACCCGACCCCGAAAGGCACCTGTGCACCCGGCTTCCCTGGGTGAGGTAACACGAGTACTCCGGTGCTCCCGTGGGTAGAGACTCTTCAAAGTCCTAGATCTCAAAGGGTTTTGTCCTAGTCCTCTTTTAAGTGTCCCTTTTCTCTATTTTTCCGATCCCGACTTTCTCCATAGAAGTCAACGGCGTATCGCGGTTGTGTATTTACACTGCACGCGTCTCCCGTAGGTCCCCTGTGTCACTACCTTGGGTGGTTCCTTGTGGTCCAAGCACTTCTAGACGCTCTAGGCCTAGTGTCTAGTTCAGTCGTGGTTCGCATACCACTTTATTGGTATATGGTTTGGTACGCCCCTAGGGCCCAAACGTGTATTTGTGCTATTACTGTGATTTAATACCTTATAACTTATGTACTTCGAACTCTAGCCTCATAAAGAGACTAGAGGGGTGTGTTTAGCAATAAATACATATATTTTGAATATATACCTGGTGTGGTGCTCTTTCATTTGGTCACTCAAGAGATTATAGACTGGTAAAACAAGCTGCTTTACATTCCTTCAAGACTTAGCCTGAAGGCTGCTCTCCATAGCTACCACTAGGATAGCTTTCAATAAGGTTGTCTTTAACCTATCTCCAATAAGGGGTTGTTTGGACTGGTGCAAGGTGCCCACTATAATTAGTGGACAGCATATACCAGGCCAACTTCTCACAGTCAGTCTCTCTCAGTCAGTCAGTCTCTCTCAGTCAGTCTCTCTCTCTCTTAGTCAGTCTCTCTCAGTCAGTCAGTCTCTCTCAGTCAGTCAGTCTCTCTCTCTGTCAGTCAGTCTCTCTGAGTCAGTCTCTCTCTCTCTCTGTCAGTCAGTCTCTCTGTCAGTCAGTCTCTCTTCAGTCAGTCAGTCTCTCTCTCAGTCAGTCAGTCTCTCTATCAGTCAGTCAGTCTCTCTGTCAGTCAGTCTCTCTCTCAGTCAGTCAGTCTCTCTCTGTCAGTCTCTCTCAGTCAGTCTCTCTCTCTGTCAGTCAGTCTCTCTCTCTGTCAGTCAGTCTCTCTCTCAGTCAGTCAGTCTCTCTCAGTCAGTCAGTCTCTCTCAGTCAGTCAGTCTCTCTCAGTCAGTCAGTCTCTCTCAGCCAGTCTCTCTCTCTGTCAGTCAGTCTCTCTCTAAGTCAGTCAGTCTCTCTCTCAGTCAGTCGCTCTCTCAGTCAGTCTCTCTCTCTCTGTCAGTCAGTGTCTCTTTCTCTCTCTGTCAGTCTCTCTCTCAGTCAGTCAGTCTCTCTCAGTCAGTCTCTGTCTCTCTCAGTCAGTCTCTCTCTCTCCCATTCAGTCAGTCTCTCTGTCAGTCAGTCTCTCTCTCTGTCAGTCTCAGTCAGTCAATCTCTCAGTCAGTCAGTCTCTCTCAGTCAGTCACTCTCTCAGTCAGTCTCTCTCTCAGTCAGTCACTCTCTCAGTCAGTCTCTCTCTCTGTCAGTCAGTCTCTCTCTCAGTCAGTCAGTCTCTCTCAGTCAGTCAGTCTCTCTCTCTATCAGTCAGTCTCTGTCAGTAAGTCTCTCTCAGTCAGTATCTCTCTCTGTCAGTCAGTCTCTCTCTCTGTCAGTCTCTCGCTCTGTCAGACTCTCTCAGTCAGTCTCTCTTAGTCAGTCAGTCTCTCTCAGTCAGTCTCTGTCTCTCTCAGTCAGTCTCTCTCTCTCAGTCAGTCTCTCTCTGTCAGTCAGTCTCTCTCCCATTCAGTCAGTCTCTCTGTCAGTCAGTCTCTCTCTCTCTCTCTGTCAGTCTCAGTCAGTCAATCTGTCAGTCAGTCTCTCTCAGTCAGTCACTCTCTCAGTCAGTCTCTCTCTCAGTCAGTCACTCTCTCAGTCAGTCTCTCTCTCTGTCAGTCAGTCTCTCTCTCAGTCAGTCAGTCTCTCTCAGTCAGTCAGTCTCTCTCTCTGTCAGTCAGTCTCTGTCAGTAAGTCTCTCTCAGTCAGTCTCTCTCTCAGTCAGTCAGTCTCTGTCAGTCAGTCTTTCTGTCAGTCGGTGTCTCTGTCAGACAGTCTTTCTCTCTCAGTCAGTCTCTCTCTCCAGTCAATCAGTCTCTCTGTAAGTCAGTCTCTCAGTCAGTCTCTCTCAGTCAGTCTCTCTCTCAGTCAGTCAGTCTCTCTCAGTCAGTCAGTCTCTCTCCGTCAGTCAGTCTCTCTCTCTGTCAGTCAGTCTCTCTCTGTCAGTGAGTCTCTCTCTGTCAGTCAGTCTCTCTCTCAGTCAGTCAGTCTCTCTCTCTCAGTCAGTCAGTCTCTCTGTCAATCATTGTCTCTGTCAGTTAGTCTCTCTCAGTCAGTCAGTCTCTCTGTACCTCAGTCAGTCAGTATCTCTCTCTCTCAGTCAGTCAGTGTCTCTCTCTCTCTGTCAGTCTCTCTCTCAGTCAGTCTCTCTCTCAGTCAGTCAGTCTCTCTCTGTATCAGTCTCAGTCAGTCAGTCTCTCTCTCTGTCAGTCAGTCTCTCTCTCTGTCAGTCTTTCTCAGTCAGTCTCTCTTAGTCAGTCTCTCTCAGTCAGTCAGCCTCTCTCTGTCAGTCAGTCTCTCTCTGTCAGTCAGTCTCTCTCTGTCAGTCAGTCTCTCTCTCTGTCAGTCAGTCTCTCTCTCTGTCAGTCAGTCTCTCTCTCAGACAGTCAGTCTCTCTCTCAGTCAGTCTCTCTCAGTCAGTCAGTCTCTCTCATTCACTCAGTCACTCTCTCGGTCAGCCAGTCTCTCTGAGTCCGTCAGTCTCTCTCTCTGTTAGTCAGTCTCTCTTAGTCAGTCAGTCTCTCTCAGTCAGTCAGTCTCTCGACAGTCAGTCAGTCACTCTCTCAGTCAGTCTCTCTATCAGTCAGTCAGTCTCTCTCTGTCAGTCAGTCTCTCTCTTAGTCAGTCAGTCTCTCTCTCAGCCAGTCTCTCTCAGTCAGTCAGTCTCTCTCAGTCAGTCTCTCTCAGTCAGTCTCTCTCTCTCTGTCAGTCAGTCTCTCTGACTCAGTCGGTCTCTCTCTCTGTCAGTCAGTCTCTCTCTCGGTCAGTCAGTTTCTCTGAGTCAGTCAGTCTCTCTCAGTCAGTCAGTCTCTCTCAGTCAGTCAGTCACTCTCTCAGTCAGTCTCACTATCAGTCAGTCAGTCTCTCTCTCTGTCAGTCAGTCTCTCTCTCAGTCAGTCAGTCTCTCTCAGTCAGTCAGTCTCTCTCAGTCAGTCTCTCTTAGTCAGTCTCTCTCTCTGTCAGTCAGTCTCTCTCTGTCAGTCAGTCTCTCTCTCTGTCAGTCAGTCTCTCTCTCAGTCAGTCAGTTTCTCTGAGTCAGTCAGTCTCTCTGTCAGTCAGTCTCTCTCAGTCAGTCAGTCTCTCTCAGTCAGTCTCTCTCTCAGTCAGTCAGTCAGTCTCTCTCAGTCAGACTCTCTCAGTCAGTCTCTCTCTCAGTCAGTCTCTCTCTCTGTCAGTCAGTGTCTCTCTCTCTCTCTGTCAGTCTCAGTCAGTCAGTCTCTCTCAATCAGTCAGTCTCTCTGTCAGTCAGTCAGTCTCTCTCTCAGTCAGTCAGTCTCAATCTCAGTCAGTCAGTCTCTCTATCAGTCAGTCAGTCTCTTTCTGTGTCAGTCTCAGTCAGTCAGTCTCTCTCTCTGTGAGTCAGTCTCTCTCTCTGTCAGTCTTTCTCAGTCAGTCTCTCTCAGTCAGTCTCTCTCAGACAGTCAGCCTCTCTCAGTCAGTCAGTCTCTCTCTCAGTCAGTCAGTCTCTCTCTCTGTCAGTCAGTCTCTCTCTCTGTCAGTCAGTCTCTCTCAGTCAGTCAGTCTCTCTCGATCTGTCAGTCTCTCTCTCTCTGTCAGTCAGACTCTCTGAGTCAGTCAGTCTCTCTCTCTGTCAGTCAGTCTCTCTCAGTCAATCAGTCTCTCTCAGTCAGTCAGTCTCTCTTCAGTCAGTAGGTCTCTCTCTCAGTCAGTCTCTCTATCAGTCAGTCAGTCTCTCTCTCTGTCAGTCAGTCTCTCTCTCAGTTAAACAGTCTCTCTCTCAGTCAGTCTCTCTCTCTGTCAGTCAGTCTCTCTCTCTGTCAGTCAGTCTCTCTCTCAGTCAGTCAGTCTCTCTCAGTCAGTCAGTCTCTCTGAGTCAGTCAGTCTCTCTGAGTCAGTCAGTCTCTCAGTCAGTCTCTCTCTCAGTCAGTCAGTCTCTCTCTAAGTCAGGCAGTCTCTCTCTCAGTCAGTCTCTCTCTCAGTCAGTCTCTCTCTCTCTCTGTCAGTCAGTGTCTCTTTCTCTCTCTGTCAGTCTCTCTCTCAGTCAGTCAGTCTCTCTCACAGTCAGTATCTCTCTCTGTCAGTCAGTCTCTCTCTCTGTCAGACTCTCTCAGTCAGTCTCTCTCAGTCAGTCAGTCTCTCTCTCAGTCAGTCAGTCTCTCTCTAAGTCAGGCAGTCTCTCTCTCAGTCAGTCTCTCTCTCAGTCAGTCTCTCTCTCTCTGTCAGTCAGTGTCTCTTTCTCTCTCTGTCAGTCTCTCTCTCAGTCAGTCAGTCTCTCTCACAGTCAGTATCTCTCTCTGTCAGTCAGTCTCTCTCTCTGTCAGTCTCTCGCTCTGTCAGACTCTCTCAGTCAGTCTCTCTCAGTCAGTCAGTCTCTGTCTCTCTCAGTGAGTCTCTCTCTCTCTCAGTCAGTCTCTCTCTGTCAGTCAGTCTCTCTCCCATTCAGTCAGTCTCTCTGTCAGTCAGTCTCTCTCTCTCTCTGTCAGTCTCAGTCAGTCATTCTCTCAGTCAGTCAGTCTCTCTCAGTCAGTCACTCTCTCAGTCAGTCTCTCTCTTAGTCAGTCACTCTCTCAGTCAGTCTCTCTCTTTGTCAGTCAGTCTCTCTCTCAGTCAGTCAGTCTCTCTCAGTCAGTCAGTCTCTCTCTCTGTCAGTCAGTCTCTCTCTGTCAGTCAGTCTCTCTCAGTCAGTCTCTCTCTCCAGTCAATCAGTCTCTCTGTAAGTCAGTCTCTCTGTCAGTCAGTCTCTCTCAGTCAGTCAGTCTCTCTCTCAGTCAGTCAGTCTCTCTCTGTCAGTCAGACTCTCTCAGTCAGTCAGTCTCTCTCTCTCCGTCAGTCAGTCTCTCTCTCTGTCAGTCATTCTCTCTCTGACAGTCAGTCTCTCTGTCAGTCAGTCAGTCTCTCTCTCTCAGTCAGTCAGTCTCTCTGTCAATCAGTGTCTCTGTCAGTCAGTCTCTCTCATTCAGTGAGTCTCTCTGTACCTCAGTCAGTCAGTATCTCTCTCTCTTAGTCAGTCAGTGTCTCGCTCTCTCTCTCTGTCAATATCTCTCTCAGTCTGTCAGTCTCTCTCTCAGTCAGTCTCTCTCTCTGTCAGTCAGTCTCTCGGTCTGTCAGTCTCTCGCTCTGTCAGTCTCTCGCTCTGTCAGTCTCTCTCAGTCAGTCTCTCTCAGTCAGTCTCTCTCAGTCAGCCTCTCTCTGTCAGTCAGTCTCTCTCTGTCAGTCAGTCTCTCTCTGTCAGTCAGTCTCTCTCTCTGTCAGTCAGTCTCTCTCTCTGTCAGTCAGTCTCTCTCTCAGACAGTCAGTCTCTCTCTCAGTCAGTCTCTCTCAGTCAGTCAGTCTCTCTCATTCACTCAGTCACTCTCTCGGTCAGCCAGTCTCTCTGAGTCCGTCAGTCTCTCTCTCTGTTAGTCAGTCTCTCTTAGTCAGTCAGTCTCTCTCAGTCAGTCAGTCTCTCGACAGTCAGTCAGTCACTCTCTCAGTCAGTCTCTCTATCAGTCAGTCAGTCTCTCTCTCTGTCAGTCAGTCTCTCTCTTAGTCAGTCAGTCTCTCTCTCAGCCAGTCTCTCTCAGTCAGTCAGTCTCTCTCAGTCAGTCTCTCTCAGTCAGTCTCTCTCTCTCTGTCAGTCAGTCTCTCTGACTCAGTCGGTCTCTCTCTCTGTCAGTCAGTCTCTCTCTCGGTCAGTCAGTTTCTCTGAGTCAGTCAGTCTCTCTCAGTCAGTCAGTCTCTCTCAGTCAGTCAGTCACTCTCTCAGTCAGTCTCACTATCAGTCAGTCAGTCTCTCTCTCTGTCAGTCAGTCTCTCTCTCAGTCAGTCAGTCTCTCTCAGTCAGTCAGTCTCTCTCAGTCAGTCTCTCTTAGTCAGTCTCTCTCTCTGTCAGTCAGTCTCTCTCTGTCAGTCAGTCTCTCTCTCTGTCAGTCAGTCTCTCTCTCAGTCAGTCAGTTTCTCTGAGTCAGTCAGTCTCTCTGTCAGTCAGTCTCTCTCAGTCAGTCAGTCTCTCTCAGTCAGTCTCTCTCTCAGTCAGTCAGTCAGTCTCAGTCAGACTCTCTCAGTCAGTCTCTCTCTCAGTCAGTCTCTCTCTCTGTCAGTCAGTGTCTCTCTCTCTCTCTGTCAGTCTCAGTCAGTCAGTCTCTCTCAATCAGTCAGTCTCTCTGTCAGTCAGTCAGTCTCTCTCTCAGTCAGTCAGTCTCAATCTCAGTCAGTCAGTCTCTCTATCAGTCAGTCAGTCTCTTTCTGTGTCAGTCTCAGTCAGTCAGTCTCTCTCTCTGTGAGTCAGTCTCTCTCTCTGTCAGTCTTTCTCAGTCAGTCTCTCTCAGTCAGTCTCTCTCAGACAGTCAGCCTCTCTCAGTCAGTCAGTCTCTCTCTCAGTCAGTCAGTCTCTCTCTCTGTCAGTCAGTCTCTCTCTCTGTCAGTCAGTCTCTCTCAGTCAGTCAGTCTCTCTCATTCTGTCAGTCTCTCTCTCTCTGTCAGTCAGTCTCTCTGAGTCAGTCAGTCTCTCTCTCTGTCAGTCAGTCTCTCTCAGTCAATCAGTCTCTCTCAGTCAGTCAGTCTCTCTTCAGTCAGTAGGTCTCTCTCTCAGTCAGTCTCTCTATCAGTCAGTCAGTCTCTCTCTCTGTCAGTCAGTCTCTCTCTCAGTTAAACAGTCTCTCTCTCAGTCAGTCTCTCTCTCTGTCAGTCAGTCTCTCTCTCTGTCAGTCAGTCTCTCTCTCAGTCAGTCAGTCTCTCTCAGTCAGTCAGTCTCTCTGAGTCAGTCAGTCTCTCTGAGTCAGTCAGTCTCTCAGTCAGTCTCTCTCTCAGTCAGTCAGTCTCTCTCTAAGTCAGGCAGTCTCTCTCTCAGTCAGTCTCTCTCTCAGTCAGTCTCTCTCTCTCTGTCAGTCAGTGTCTCTTTCTCTCTCTGTCAGTCTCTCTCTCAGTCAGTCAGTCTCTCTCACAGTCAGTATCTCTCTCTGTCAGTCAGTCTCTCTCTCTGTCAGACTCTCTCAGTCAGTCTCTCTCAGTCAGTCAGTCTCTCTCTCAGTCAGTCAGTCTCTCTCTAAGTCAGGCAGTCTCTCTCTCAGTCAATCTCTCTCTCAGTCAGTCTCTCTCTCTCTGTCAGTCAGTGTCTCTTTCTCTCTCTGTCAGTCTCTCTCTCAGTCAGTCAGTCTCTCTCACAGTCAGTATCTCTCTCTGTCAGTCAGTCTCTCTCTCTGTCAGTTTCTCGCTCTGTCAGACTCTCTCAGTCAGTCTCTCTCAGTCAGTCAGTCTCTGTCTCTCTCAGTGAGTCTCTCTCTCTCTCAGTCAGTCTCTCTCTGTCAGTCAGTCTCTCTCCCATTCAGTCAGTCTCTCTGTCAGTCAGTCTCTCTCTCTCTCTGTCAGTCTCAGTCAGTCATTCTCTCAGTCAGTCAGTCTCTCTCAGTCAGTCACTCTCTCAGTCAGTCTCTCTCTTAGTCAGTCACTCTCTCAGTCAGTCTCTCTCTTTGTCAGTCAGTCTCTCTCTCAGTCAGTCAGTCTCTCTCTCTGTCAGTCAGTCTCTCTCTGTCAGTCAGTCTCTCTCAGTCAGTCTCTCTCTCCAGTCAATCAGTCTCTCTGTAAGTCAGTCTCTCTGTCAGTCAGTCTCTCTCAGTCAGTCAGTCTCTCTCTCAGTCAATCAGTCTCTCTCTGTCAGTCAGTCTCTCTCAGTCAGTCAGTCTCTCTCTCTCCGTCAGTCAGTCTCTCTCTCTGTCAGTCATTCTCTCTCTGACAGTCAGTCTCTCTGTCAGTCAGTCAGTCTCTCTCTCTCAGTCAGTCAGTCTCTCTGTCAATCAGTGTCTCTGTCAGTCAGTCTCTCTCATTCAGTGAGTCTCTCTGTACCTCAGTCAGTCAGTATCTCTCTCTCTTAGTCAGTCAGTGTCTCGCTCTCTCTCTCTGTCAATCTCTCTCTCAGTCTGTCAGTCTCTCTCTCAGTCAGTCTCTCTCTCTGTCAGTCAGTCTCTCGGTCTGTCAGTCTCTCGCTCTGTCAGTCTCTCGCTCTGTCAGTCTCTCTCAGTCAGTCTCTCTCAGTCAGTCTCTCTCAGTCAGTCTCTCTCTCTCAGTCAGTCTCTCTCTCTCTCAGTCAGTCTCTCTCTCTCAGTCAGTCTCTCTCTGTCTCTCTCAGTCAGTCAGTGTCTCTGTCAGTCAGTCTCTCTCAGTCAGTCAGTCTCTCTGTACCTCAGTCAGTCAGTATCTCTCTCTCTCAGTCAGTCAGTGTCTCTCTCTCTCTCTCTGTCAGTCTCTCTCTCAGTCAGTCAGTCTCTCTCTCAGTCAGTCTCTCTCTCTGTCAGTCAGTCTCTCTCTCTGTCAGTCTCTCGCTCTGTCAGTCTCTCTCAGTCAGTCTCTCTCAGTCATTCAGTCTCTCTCAGTCAGTCTCTCTCTCTCAGTCAGTCTGTCTCTCTCTCAGTCAGTCTCTCTCAGTCATTCAGTCTCTCTCAGTCATTCAGTCTCTCATAGTCAGTTTCTCTCTCTGTCAGTCTCTCTCTCTCTCTGTCAGTCTCTCTGTCAGTCAGTCTCTCTCTCTCTCTGTCAGTCTCAGTCAGTCAGTCTCTCAGTCAGTCTCTCTCAGTCAGTCACTCTCTCAGTCAGCCAGTCAGTCTCAATCTCAGTCAGTCAGTCTCTCTCTGTGTCAGTCTCAGTCAGTCAGTCTCTCTCTCTGTCAATCAGTCTCTCTCTCTGTCAGTCTTTCTCAGTCAGTCTCTCTCTAGTCAGTCTCTCTCAGTCAGTCAGCCTCTCTCAGTCAGTCAGTCTCTCTCTGTCAGTCAGTCTCTCTCTGTCAGTCTGTCTCTCTCTCTGTCAGTTAGTCTCTCTCTCTGTCAGTCAGTCTCTCTCTCAGACAGTCAGTCTCTCTCTCGGTGAGCCAGTCTCTCTGAGTCTGTCAGTCTCTCTCTCTGTCAGTCAGTCTCTCTTAGTCAGTTAGTCTCTCGACAGTCAGTCAGTCACTCTCTCAGTCAGTCTCTCTCTCTGTCAGTCAGTCTCTCTCTCTGTCAGTTAGTCTCTCTCTCAGTCAGTCAGTCTCTCTCTCAGCCAGTCTCTCTCTTAGTCAATCAGTCTCTCTCAGTCAGTCTCTCTCAGTCAGTCTCTCTCTCTCTCTGTCAGTCAGTCTCTCTGACTCAGTCGGTCTCTCTCTCTGTCAGTCAGTCTTTCTCTCGGTCAGTCAGTTTCTCTGAGTCAGTCAGTCTCTCTCAGTCGGTCAGTCTCTCTGAGTCAGTCAGTCACTCTCTCAGTCAGTCTCTCTATCAGTCAGTCAGTCTCTCTCTCTGTCAGTCAGTCTCTCTCTCAGTCAGTCAGTCTCTTTCAGTCAGTCAGTCTCTATCAGTCAGTCAGTCTCTCTCTCTGTCAGTCAGTCTCTCTCTCAGTCAGTCAGTCTCTCTCTCAGTCAGTCTCTCTCTCAGTCAGTCAGTCTCTCTCAGTCAGTCAGTCTCTCTCAGTCAGTCTCTCTGTCAGTCTCTCTCTCTGTCAGTCAGTCTCTATCTGTCAGTCAGTCTCTCTTTCAGTCAGTCTCTCTCTCAGTCAGTCAGTTTCTCTGAGTCAGTCAGTCTCTCTCAGTCAGTCAGTCTCTCTCAGTCAGTCAGTCTCTCTCAGTCAGTCTCTCTCTCAGTCAGTCAGTCTCTCTCAGTCAGTCTCTCTCAGTCAGTCAGTCTCTCTCTCAGTCAGTCTCTCTCTGTCAATCAGTGTCTCTCTCTCTCTCTGTCAGTCTCAGCCAGTCAGTCTCTCTCAATCAGTCAGTCTCTCTGTCAGTCAGTCTCTCTGTCAGTCAGTCAGTCTCTCTCTCAGTCAGTCAGTCAGTCTCAATCTCAGTCAGTCAGTCTCTCTATCAGTCAGTCTCTTTCTGTGTCAGTCTCAGTCAGTCAGTATCTCTCTCTGTCAGTCAGTCTCTCTCTCTGTCAGTCTTTCTCAGTCAGTCTCTCTCAGTCAGTCTCTCTCAGTCAGTCAGCCTCTCTCAGTCAGTCAGTCTCTCTCTCAGTCAGTCAGTCTCTCTCTCTGTCAGTCAGTCTCTCTCTCTGTCAGTCAGTCTCTCTCTCTCTCTGTCAGTCAGCCACTCTCTCAGTCAGTCTCACTTAGTCAGTCAGTCTCTCTCTCTGTCAGTCAGTCTCTCTGAGTCAGTCAGTCTCTCTCTCTGTCAGTCAGTCTCTCTCAGTCAATCAGTCTCTCTCAGTCAGTCAGTCTCTCTTCAGTCAGTCAGTCTCTCTCTCTCAGTCTCTCTATCAGTCAGTCAGTCTCTCTCTCTGTCAGTCAGCCTCTCTCTCAGTCAGTCAGTCTCTCTCTCAGTCAGTCTCTCTCAGTCAGTCTCTCTCTCTGTCAGTCAGTCTCTCTCTCTGTCAGTCAGTCTCTCTCTCAGTCAGTCAGTCTCTCTGAGTCTGTCAGTCTCTCTCAGTCAGTCAGTCTCTCTCAGTCAGTCTCTCTCTCAGTCAGTCAGTCTCTCTCTAAGTCAGTCAGTCAGTCTCTCTCTCAGTCAGTCTCTCTCTCTCTCAGTCAGTCTCTCTCTGTCAGTCAGTGTCTCTTTCTCTCTCTGTCAGTCTCTCTCTCAGTCAGTCAGTCTCTCTCAGTCAGTCTCTCTCTCTGTCAGTCAGTCTCTCTCTTGTGAGAAGTTGGCCTGGCATATGCTGTCCACTAATTATAGTGGGCACCTTGCACCAGTCCAAATCGACTCTTATGGTAGGTAGGTTAAAGACAACCTTATTGAAAGCTATCCTAGTGGTAGCTATGGAGAGCAGCCTTCAGGCTAAGTCTTGAAGGAATGTAAAGCAGCTTGTTTTACCAGTCTATAATCTCTTGAGTGACCAAATGAAAGAGCACCACACCAGGTATATATTCAAAATATATGTATTTATTACTAAACACACCCCTCTAGTCTCTTTATGAGGCTAGAGTTCAAGTACATAGGTTATAAGATCTTACATCA